>JBBPBX010067051.1:0-19506 GCA_038048925.1 Garcialebias charrua
AGACATTGGCTCTTTTTATCTGTTGTCCAAAATAGAAAAGATGAATATATATATATATATATATATATATATATATATATATATATATATATATACATACATACAGTATATGACAGAAACAGAGACATATATTCGCGCTATTTATCTGTTGTTGCAAATAACCAACCGGAGACAGATGGCCAAGCGTTCTTCAGCTGGGATCGAGCGCCTGTAGCTGGTGTCCTGGTACGTGATGCGGGCACCAATGCGAGACAGCAGGTCGTCAAACTGGGCACCGTTCAGACGGAAGTACCGCTTAAAGCGCTGCTCGTCCATGCGCAGCTCCTGGATTAAATGGTGAAACTCCCCGAATTCAGAACGCCTCTGAATAGTTTCATGGACCCAGACACGGCGCCTTGCACGTCTTCGGCGTGCCACTAGCAAACATATTAATAAAGCTGCCTCCACATCATCCGCCATTTTGAGAACAGACGAACAACAAGACCGGAAAGAGAATCACGACGCTCCTCCCACACCCCGCCCCCACGACGCTGCTTCCAGGAAGCCGCCGCAACACTACAGTTTGGACACCAGGGGGCAGTGCGTCCACTTTCGTGCGTGAGGAGCGTCTTCTGAGGTCAAAACGCTGCACTGTGTGAACACACCATTAGGCTGATTGGTAACTCTAAATTGACCCTGGGTGTGAGTGAGACAGGTCCCTCTTGTAAATGAGTCCCAGTGGCTCAACGAGGCTAGCCTGTATAAATAAAAGTTGAATGAATGAATGAATGAAAATTTCTGACTGATAAACCTCTCAGATTTTAGATGGCTCTATGAAAAAAGCCTTCAGCTGACTGCAAGTGGGAAGTGGTGAGTTATTTTTTGTCTAGTTAGCATGCTAGCGCCATTCGCCTGGTTATTGTATTGGACTCTGGTGGCTACATTTATTTCAATTTGCTTTAAAAAAAATTATCAAATATTAATAATTTTATATACTAAATAAATGTCACTGATGGTGTTATACTATTTCTTTTTTTTTTTTTTTTTCATTTATAGATGGCCTCCCTTCACACCTTATAGCCATCCTCTCACTCCAATATGTATTTTTTTTTTTTTAATAGAGAGAAAGAAAGAAAAGAGAAAGTGAGACAACAAAACAACAATTGTCCACAGAAAGAGCACAAGGCAAACACACCAAACCTCCGTCCACAATCCTGCAAAGCACATGACAGAACACAACAACGAAACATACAAGCATAAAGACTGATAATATTCATGACCTTGCAATAGATTTCTATAAATACACATACCCATACCTACAAATATATATACAATATACATACATATATATTTATATTCATTTATATACCCATCTACATACATCTACTATACATCCCTGCATCCATTTGTGTGTGGTTGTGAGCATGCATAAGTGAATAAGGTTCCTCCAATAGAACATTTAGTAGCGACTGTGAAGCATCAGAGACCCGTCCCCCCAAAGCCCGAGACAGACGAAGGGGCGATCAAAGCCCAAGACCCCAGGAAGGACCCCGAGCCCAGAGTCCCCAGGACCACCCGAACAGGACGAGCCACTCGTCCACTCCCCAGATCCGACCAAGTGGAAGAACCGGACGAACCCCACCAGGGACCACACACAATGACCCCCCGGGGTCAACAGCGACAATACACAGGCCCCCGCCGGAGCCCGCTGCACCGACGTAGCCCCAGGGCCGGTCACCGAGGCTCGGGCACCGGGGACGCCCATCCCTCAGGTCCAGACCTGACAGGACCAGAGGACCCGAGCCCCACCAGGCAGCCACCAGGCCGAGCTGACAAACGCCCAAGCGCCCAGCCCCAGATAGTGAGGGCCCCAAGCACGCCCGTAGGCAGAGGAACACCCACCAGGGGGCCACGTGGCAGGAGCGCGACACTGGGTAGCCTCAGAAGTATCAGAGAGGGGGCAGTCCAAGTCCCAGCCTGACACTTAAACATTCATACACATACACACTCATTCAGACCCACCCTCATCTTCACCCTCAGTCACAGAAAGACAAACAATAACGGTGTTATACTATTTCTTAACACTGTATTGATCTGCAGAATGAAAACAAAGCCCCTTGCAAGTAACTAGCTCCTATTAACATTGAAGTTTACACAGATAAAAATGTGCCATGGAAGATTTTCTTATGTGCCCATGACCCAAGCTAATAATGCAAGGTTAAATCATGACGGCCTGTGTTATGACAGCCTGCAAACTCTCTTGTTCTACAGATAAAAAGCACAAATATAACTGTTATCCCTGTGTTTGGTGGGCACCACAAGGTTAATAATAAAATAATCATATGTCTAATACTTATTAGAGAAGTCAGTCTTATTTATCGTATCACATTATATTATAACATTCATATATAATATCAAGTTGTTCCCTTTCAGTCTGGTCTCTCGGTGCAACATACTTGCTATGGGAATTGTGCCCCCGTGCGATTACCTGAAGGAATATACTCACGCCTTTATGGCTAGGGTGTCACCGCCGCCAGATGCCCCGCCCTCTGGGTACTTAAGTGGCTTACGCCCCTCCATCTTTCTCTTTTTTGCCCTTCACCTCGCTAAACCTGAACTACCTCTTCGCGGGACTTCTCTGTTGCTTCATCGCTCAACTTGAGGTGAGCTTGCTCCCTGCACAGAGAATTATTCCTGCGTATTGCTGGACTAGCGAAAGCTAGTCCGGCACATTTCTCTTAACCCCGAAGTATTTTCTTCTCCTCTCTCTACAGATTGATTCACTCGACGGCGCTAACTACGCCACAAGAAAAAAGCTATCTCGCTAACTCCTAGCGAGCTAGCCAATGAAAGCGACGCGATGGAGGAGACATTTCAAGAAAAAAGAAACATGATTCTGGAAGGACTCGCTCGCCTTATCTCGGACATGCCTCCGGAGAAAGGAAAGCAAAAGGCGACACTTCCAAGGAAAACCAGTGGGACGGCGAGCCCAACTTTGCGTGCCTGTCCCAGTAGATATGGTTTCTCACTTGCAGCAACGGACACCCATGAGGCTTGTCCAGTCTGCCTGGTAATGTTTCATGCAAAAACAGCAATGGATACGCCCGACTTTTGCCCACATTGCAACCTCATGCTGGATGCGGTGCTACGGTATCGGGTTAACCTCGTCGCCAAAGCCATGGGCAACTCAGAAACACCAGCGGACGCGGACACCACGGAGCCCCTCACTCCCACGCCGGAGCTAGAGAACATGGCTCTACATGACAGCACACGAGTCGAATGGGGCGACAGCCCTGACGTGCTGGCTCCTATGGTGGACCTAACAGTCGAGTTCGACACCCGAGGCATGATGAACAAGGACGAGATCTCGATTTCAGCCTCGGGCGAATTTTCAACGGAGGAAGCAGACGTGGAACTGGAGGATCAGGGTGAAGATCTCTCCCAGACCCCGGTACCTGTGCTCCCAGAAACCAACTTTTCCACCCCTGTTCTGTTCTACTTGTGCCACAGAGCAACGGATGCGTTGCACATCCCATGGCCCGAACCTCCGCCTCGCCAACAGGTCACGAGGCTGGCAGGAAACTATTTTTACTCGAAGCAGCAAGCCACCACGAGGCAAAGGATGCCCTTGTTCCCGGACTTCCTCACATAACTAACTCGTACCTGGACTCAACCAAGAGCCCCTATGCTCCTTCTCCTCTCACAGTTCCTCGACGTAGATGGGATGGATGAGGTGGATATAACTTATGTGCATCAGGTTGAGGACACACTAGCGTCTCACCTGGCTCCTAAGTCATCAGGAACAAAACCAACTCTCCCCAGCAAGGCTTGTCGAGCTTCAGCGTCTCTACTCGAGAAGTGCTACAGGGCTCAGGGACTCGTGGCACGCGCCATGAACGCGTCCGCGTTAATGCAGGCTTACCTGGCCGAAAAACTACAATTGCTCCAGGTAACAATGGACAAGCAGGCGGCCGCCGACTTGCTGGACGAAGCCTGCAGGGCAACAGACTTTGTGCTCCGTATGATGGGGACAGCTGCTGTTGCACAGGGCAAGGGCATGGCGGAAGTGGTCATCGCGATTCGCCACCTCTGGATGACTTTAACGGATCTTCCGGAGGGACAAAAGGTGCCTTTTCTCCACCACTTGATAGAGCCGACTGGATTATTTGGTAAAGCTTTAGGGCGAATTCAGACCAAACTGGACCAAAGACGCAGACAGGTGGAAGCTTTCCGGGTGGGCATTCCCCTGAGAAGCTTCGCCCCCCCAAGGAAGTCTGTTGGAAGCAGACCTGCGCAGATTCGACACCACTCGACAACACGTGCCCCACCGCAGAAGCAGCCAGCATACGAGGAAGAGCCCTGGCAAAGACCCTCGCCAGGCCAACCTCGCACCGAGCACGCATGGAGCAAAAACAGATTTGTTCCCCACCAGGCGACCAAACACAGGGCCTCCTCGGTGAATCGGGACATCAGACAAAAACGTGCCTGATGAACCAGGTCCACGTTTCCACATTACACAATCACCCGTCCACGTGGTACTAGGAATGATCCCTTCATGTCCAGACTTTACTTGTAACACAGTACAAAAAACTGGTATATTTACAACATGCACAAATCATGCTTTCTCTGCTAGAGTGACATAGAATCATGTATGTCATTACACATAAGCACGAATAAAGCTCATGAAACAGCTCCTCTCTGTTTTATTGACTCTAAAAAAACAACAACAACAACACACAAATATCTTCAGCAAAACAGGTCCCTCTGGCCTGCAAGTCGTCATAAAGGGAAGGGGCCTTTCCTTCGCCCTCCCTCACGGCCCAGGAAGTATTAGCCTAATCAATAAACCCTAGCAGGGTGTCTCTGATTCATCTACACTAAGCAGACACAGAGACGTCTGCAAGCACCTCCCACACCCCTCATGGAGACAGGTGAGGAGGGTCACGTGCTCAAGCCCTCGCTCCATTGTGAACAATGGGACAGCCAATACACTAACCAGATGAACACGTGACATGTCCACACCTCAAGGAGGTAAGCTGACAGAGTCTAATGACGGGGGGGGGCTACATCAGATGCCCTCAGGCAGCCACAAACTTCACACCTTCACAGCAGCAACTGTGTTCAAGCTGCTGTGGATGAAAACAAATCAGAGTTGAATCAGATCTCTCTTCCTGTTTTTCGAAGGGGACTGGGCTCTTTATCACCAAATAATCTGAAGTCTGCCAAATCAAAAGGAACACCCCCACATTCTCATGTTATAGCCGTCCCTTTGTTATTAACGAGGGACACGCAATGTCCAAGCAGTAATCAGACAGCACGTGACCTCCCTCTCTGTGCTGATCCAGATCTGCTTTCAAACAAAATTCTTCCAACGGGTGAAACACAGACCCCGTCGGTTTACCTGGTACCAATGCTCCATTAAAGCCAAGGACCAGCAAACTGGACCACTCCAGAAAACGGATTGGAGTCAGGAGATCTGCTCGTTTACATAACTCGCAGTCTCACAGTCCTAGGACCCCAAACTTGGAGAGGGAAAATAGACTTTCTGCTCCAATCCTATCTAATAATGATAACAGGTTACATCTGCCCTCAATTACCCCTGAGCAAAGTAACCTGTTGGCACATTGGCAAGCAGGCCTTCTTCCCAACCTGGTTGACCCCCAGGGGTTCATAGCCTCTGTGCCACCAGAAGGGGCAGTACAGCCACTTAGGCTAGGAACTACCAAAAGTCTCAGCTTGTTGGCTGAAAAGAACAAGTTGATGGTGTCAGGCCTGTCGGAAAATGTGGTAATAACCATACAAAATGCCCGTGACCCTGACCCCTGGTTCGGATTTTGGCCTGGTCCTGAGGGCTCTCTGTGACCTCCCATTCGAGCCACTGAGCGAGGTTAAGATAGATTTATTATCTTATAAAACCGCTCTACTCCTGGCACTTTGCTTGACGAAACGCGTGAGTGACCTCCATGCATTGTCTGTACATCCAATGTGTACCAGATTCGCCTCTGACGGGTGAAAGGTCACACTAAGGCCTAATCCTGCATACACTCCCAAGGTCTTGATTTTGAACCACAGGAGTCTAGACTTTGATCTCTCCTCCTTCCCACTTGCTCTTGTCCTTACTCAGGAACAGGAAAGGTTGAAGGCTCTCTGCCCCGTGAGATCTTTACGCACTTACATGCAGAGAACAGCCGAATGGAGAAAAATAAACCAACTGATCATCTGCTTTGCAGCACCTGCTACCGGGAAGGCCTTTTCAAAACAACGCCTCTCACATTGGGTGACTGAGGCCATTAAAAGGACGTACATTAGCAAAGGTCAACAGGTGCCCTCTGGTGTGCACGCTCACTCTACTCGGGGCTTGGCCACTTCCTGGTCATTATTCAAGGGTGTACCAGTTGCAGACATCTGCGTTACTGCAAACTGGAGCTCATTAAACACTTTTGCAAAGCATTACAGTTTGGATGTTACTGAGTGTGACGTCACTCAGGCTGTCCTTTCTAACACACAGTAGAAAGTAGCCATGAGATGTCTGTTGGTCAAGGGCAAACTTCCCTCTAGCATGCATTTTTTTTTCAGAACGGACCGGTGCACCGAGACTACGGGGAAAACACGAGGCGGTGGTGTTTATATTTACGTGCACAAAGATTGGTGCACAAACTGTGCTGTGATCAAAAGGCTTTGTTCAGCTGCTGTGGAATTGATCACAGAAAGGTGCTGTCTGCACTACCTCCCCCGCGACTATTCTGTGATTCTAATCAGTGCTATTTACATAGCCCCTGATGCTAATGCTAATGATGCCCAGGGAGAAATTCATGACTTACTCACCTCGCTGCAGTGTAAATATCCTGAGGGGCTCTTCATTGTTTCTGGTGATTTCAATCACGTGGACCTACAGGCCTCTCTCCCAACCTTCAATCAGCATGTTTTCACAGCAACAAGAGGAAATAAAATGCTTGACCAAGTCTACACTAATGTGAAGGGGGCATACATGGCGAAGCCACGCCCACCGCTCGGGGCTTCTGATCACTGCACTTTGATCCTGGTCCCAAGACAGCTCCCCCGCTGAGACGCTCCAAGCCGGAACAAAGAGAGATCAAACTGTGGCTTCAAGATAGTACCCCCATGCTGAAAGACTGTTTTGAGAAGACAAACTGGTCTGTTTTCAGGGAGGCAGCTACTGATGGGAGCTCAGTTGACCTGGAACTTTATGCGTCCTCAGTTCTGGGTTACATCAGCACATGCTCTGAAAATGTATCCATAAAAAAATATGTTAAATCTTACCCGAACGGAAAACCCTGGTTAAATAAAGAAGTCCGCACCCTGCTAGCAGCCAGGGACACTGCATTCAAGTCCGGAGATACAGAGGAGCTGAGAAAGAGCAGGAAAGAACTGGAGGATGGCATTAAGAAGGCCAAGGCCACGTATGCACAGAGGATCGAGGGACAGTTCACCTCACAAGACCCACGGAGCATGTGGAAGGGTATTAAATGCATAACAGATTACAAAGGCAAGAACAAACAATGCCCCAGGGACCCATCTCTGCCCGATGCCCTCAATAAGTTTTATGCACGTTTTGAAGATCCAAACAGACCAGCTAGCACCAGACTCACCTCATCACCAGATGAAGAGCATCTCAGAGTGACCGCAGCAGAAGTGAGAGGCAGTCTCAGAAGGATCAATCCTCATAAAGCAACCGGACCAGACAACATCCCAGGGAAAGTTCTGAAGGAATGTGCGGACCAGCTCTGTGAGGTGCTGGCTGACATCTTCACCACCTCACTTGCACTGGAGTCAGTTCCCACCTGCCTGAAGACCGCGACCATCATCCCAGTCCCAAAGAGCTCCACAGTGACTGGTCTGAATGACTATAGACCAGTGGCCCTCACCCCGATAGTCGCTAAATGTTTTGAGAAACTGGTCATGTCCCACATCAAGACAACCGTCAACATCAACGAGGACCCTCATCAATATGCATACCGCGAGAACCGATCAACAGAGGACGCCATCTCCTCTGTGGTCCACACTGCTCTCACCCACCTGGATCAGAAGGACTCATACGTGCGTCTGCTCTTTGTGGACTTCACATCTGCCTTCAACACCATGATCCCCCAAACTCTGATAGACAAACTATCTACACTTGGACTAAGCCCCTCCATTTGTAACTGGGTACTAGACTTCTTAACAAACAGACCACAGTCCGTGAAGATCCACAACTTCTCCTCCTCCACCATAACCCTCAGCACTGGCTCTCCCCAAGGATGTGTGCTGAGCCCTCTTCTGTTCACTCTGCTCACATATGATTGTACAGCCACACATCCAGGCTGTCATATTGTTAAGTTTGCAGATGATACAGCGGTGGTGGGATGCATCACAAACAATGATGAGTCCAGCTACAGACAGGAGGTGGAACACCTGGAGAGCTGGTGCAAAGAGAATAATCTTCACATGAATGTGAAGAAGACAAAGGAGATGATTGTGGACTTCAGAAGGAACAAACACACCCATGCCCCACTGAACATAAGTGGATCTGCAGTGGAAGTGGTCTCCAGCTACAAATACTTGGGTGTACACTTGAATGATAACCTCAGCTGGAGCAACAACACCACCAGCCTGATCAAGAAAGGTCATCAGAGACTCTACTTCCTCAGACGGCTGAGACGAGCTGGTCTGAGCAGCCCAGTTCTCACCTCCTTCTACAGGTGTGCAGTGGAAAGCATCCTGTGCTCCAGCATCAACGTGTGGCATGGAGGCTGCACAGTTGCAGAGAGGAAAGCTCTACAGAGAGTGGTGAAGGCTGCACAGAAGTCTGTCGGAGTCAGTCTCCCCACCATCACAGACATTTACACCTCCAGATGCAGGAAAAGAGCCACCTGCATCATGAAAGACCTCACTCACCCAGCACACTCACTCTTTGCCCCACTCCCCTCAGGACGGAGGTTGAGGAGCATCAAATGTAGAACCACTAGACTGAGGAACAGCTTCTACCCTGAGGCTGTTAGACTCATGAATAAATAAATAAAAATAAGAATAAACACTGCAAAATATCACATCATGCTGATGCTGATCTGTTTTCTTGTTGCTGTGTTCATCTGTGACCATCTGCTCATACAGACTCATGTTCGTGCTGCTGTTTATAATGATGTTTTTCCACTACATTAGGGCTTATGCCTCTTATCAACAGGTCCTGTTCGCGCTCGTTCGGGCTCGTTCGTAACTAGTTAACAACTAGTTATGGGGTGTACCCACAGGGTCCTGTTCACGTGAAACCGGTCCTATTTTGGTGCCTGCCTCACTGAGGTACAAAGGTCCAGTTCTCTAGGGTCCAGTTATGACATCAGCACAGTGTGGTCACTGATTGGTCAGGGGGCGTAGTCCTAGGTCGGAGGGCGGAGATTCAGTCTTCTCCAGTAGGTGGCGGTATGCACCTGAACGTTGTTTGCAATCCGCCAAGAAGAAGAAGAAGATTCAGTCTTCCAGGAAATGCAAACTGCCATCCCGCCAAACTCTAGAACAACAAGTTGGAGGAGCACATTTTTGAGAATTAACACAGGCTAATAATTATGTCACAACCGTGGTCAAACGCGGAGGTTCAGGCTTTTCTGTATTTGCTGGCCGATGAAAATATTCAGAGGGAGCTGGATGGAGTGACGTGCAATGAAAAGATTTTTCAAGAGGTGTCTGCGCAGGTGAGTGTTTTCTAACTTTAAGCATATTTCCAGTGAGTCATGCAACTGTTTCTTAGCTTTTTTGGACTGCGGAAAGACCGTTTCAGAGACTGACTTCAGGCAACAGCCGAGAGGCTTTTAGGAAGAAAAAAAAAGATGGCGGAACGGCTCGTTTCTCTGAAATATAACAAGAAAATCACATAAACAATATTTGTTAGCTCGAAATTGTAGCAGAGGAGGTGTGTCTGAGTCTATCATTTGCTTAATAAATGCACTTTAATGGTCTAATTCGCCGAGTTGGCAGCTGTTTTCAAGGTTCGAAGCAGAGCAGAATGTGGAATATGGCAGGCCGTTTGAGTCGATAATAGCGAGTGAAGATTCTCAGTCATCCAGGACATGGTAAATTCTAAAAAGTGCAAGGAAGGAAAAAAATAGTCTAAAGCATAGTATAATAAATAAAGTCCAGTTGTTTTTGTCTTGAACTTTTTTGAATTTATCATTATAGCCACGTTTTCATATTACGTGATACAACCGCCAACTTCATGCCATACATGTTACTTCTGTTTTTGTTTTTGGTTTGATTTGGTTCAGTCAGAATAAATGGAAACGGTCATATCTCAGTCCAAAAATGGTTTATAAATATGGGGAAAAATCCATAAATTTGTCACTTAGGCCTATAGGCCTGTATTAATGTGTAATGTGATTTATTTCAGGTTAATCAGTCAGTTCCTGTGTAAAGATCCTCTAGCCGTGGGTGTCCTTGGAGAAGGATGGGACAAGTCACTGCACTGTAAAGCAAGTATGCCATGACAGAAAAGGGCGAGATACACTCGAGCGTCCTCACGGTACGCCTATACGCAGCGTAAGTACGCCAAGGCAAAAGCGTAGCCCCGCGTAGCCCCTCAGGGCATGTACGCGCAAAAGTATTTTTTTACTACGCATACGCGATCCGCGTGCGCGATACGCGGTGTCTGACCATAAACTTCCCGGCGCCGGACTGTTTTGTATGTTACACAAATGAAATAAATTCCCCTTCTTTATCGCTGATCGGGCCTTTTCTTTTGTTTTTTTGCCTAAAGTCAAGTAACCGCTTCTTCCTCCGTTCACTCGATGATTGAAATGAATGAATTCAGGTCCTACCTGGGTGCGCGATGTTTTAAATATCCCTGGTGGGCTGTGTGCTGCAGGAAAAGCGCTCCCTGTTATTATTTTTATTTCTGAGAGAACTTTTTATAACATATATAGTAGAAACACCGCATCAGAACACCGCAGAAGTCCAGCGAGCTGCTCATGCTGCATTCTAAAGGTTTCACTTTCAGCTGACCGAACGCTGTCAATCATTTCAGTAGGCGTGTCAGCAAGTGACCAATCAGCGAGCTCAGTTGAGTCCCCTTCGTGTGAAGCTGCTCATATTACAACAAGGAGAACGTGAGCTGAAGCATAGCAGCAAAAACATACGCACAAAATATGCGCGTATACGCGCATATACGGAGGACGCTTCAGTGTATCTCGGGCTAAACACTCCAAACTTTGAAAATTACAGATAAAAGCAAAGGACAATGATGTTTAGAGGAGATTATAACAATAATTTTGTGTTGTTTGCCAGATGGGGCAGTGAAAACAGCCAGACAGACATATGAAGCCATCGCTGAACCGCTGCATCAGGATCTGATCTTGTGACTCCAGACTACACATCAACTGCAGCCGAACAGACCTCAGAGCTTCTCCTGATGCTCTGCTCTCCTGCACCTTGTCCACATTGTGCCAAAGATGTCCTCGGTGCCTCAGTAAAAAAAAAAAAACAGTCCTGCATTGACAACACAAACAGGTCCTATGAACTCAGCAGATGTCATACAAGCTCAGTTTGTGACGGAGCAGGGGTACTGTGACTTCATGGTGTTTTTCATTCAACCTTTATTTAGTCAGGTAAATCTCATTTGTAGCGACCTGCTACAAACTAAAGAACTTTAGTTCTGGGTCAGATGACTTTATTCACAGAGGATTGTGTCTGATGGTGAGTTCTTTACAGAAGCAGTGAAAAATGTAGAAATGTAAAATCAGTCTGTGCGCTTGACCGTTGTTTCCTGCCGAGGGAGGCAAGTTTCCTCGTATCGTGAATCAGCCACACACGCTGAAGTTTCAACTGGACGGCCGTTGGACAAACCCATCCACGTGTGTGTCCAGACACTTCTCCACTCTTATCTCCAAGAGACGAACCGTCAACAGGTAACGAGTCGTGGTGTGTTTGAGCGTGCGGGAGCCCAGCAGTCTGCTCGTGTGGGAAAAAGGTGTCACCTAGTCTGGTTCAAAATAACCAACTTCAGTTAACTTAGCTTTCACTTATTTCATTCTTCCTATTTCATTATTCCTATTCGACATCTTTCTATCCACAGATACTGGTGACTCTGTGCTGCTTGTCCTATTGGACCTCACATCCGCTTTCGACACCATCGACCATGAGATCCTCATTGCTAGGTTGGAGCAGTGGGTGGGCATCTCAGGATCAGCCCTAAACTGGTTCAGATCCTACCTCTCTGACAGGTCTTTTTGTGTGTCCATCAATGATTTTACTTCTGCAGTGGCGGCTCTTAAATGGGGGGTTCCGCAGGGGTCCATCCTGGGTCCTCTCTTGTTCTCCTTATACCTGCTGCCACTCGGTGCTATTTTCCGGAAACACAATATACCTTTCCACTTCTACGCTGATGACTGTCAAATCTACTTCCCCCTAAGACAAAATGGTACAGGCTCTATTCAACCTCTGCTCGACTGCCTGGCTGACATCAGGGACTGGATGGCTTTAAATTTCTTAAGCTTCAATGATAAGAAGTCTGAAGCCATATTGTTCCTTCCCAATGACACAACCTCAAACCACTGCATTGACCTGTCTGCTCTACCCCTGTCCGAAAAACAAAAAGTCAAAAATCTGGGAGTGATAATGGATCCTTCCATGAAACTCAACAGTCATGTAAACATGATCGTCAAATCCTGTTTTTTCCAGCTGAGGCGTCTGTCTAAGCTGAAGCCCATATTATCCAAAAAGCACCTGGAGACAGTGATTCACGCATTCATTACATCTAGGCTTGATTACTGCAATTCACTTCTGTTTGGCGTCAGTCAAGCCACCATTGCACGATTACAACTGGTTCAGAACGCAGCTGCCCGATTTTTAACCAGCACACGCAAAAGAGAGCACATTACACCAGTCTTGGCCTCCCTTCACTGGCTACCGGTTCATCCATCCATCCATCCATCCATTTTCTTCCGCTTATCCGGGGTCGGGTCGCGGGGGTAGCAGCCTAAGTAGGAAGGCCCAGACTTCCCTCTACCGGTTCATCTTCGAATCCAATTCAAAATTCTCATGTATGTCTACAAATCGCTGAACAGTCTCGCCCCCGCCTATCTCTCGGATCTGATACACCCATATGTCCCTCCACGTGCTTTGAGGTCAGAGGATCAGGTACTCTTAATAGTTCCAGAAACTCGCCTTAAGCGCAGGGGTGACAGGGCGTTCTCTGTAGCAGGCCCAAGACTCTGGAACGAGTTACCGCTGCTCATCAAACAGGCCCCCTCCCTCTCGGTTTTCAAATCCCGGTTAAAAACTCACTACTACTCCATTGCTTTCAATGCCAGCTGATTTGTATTGGATCGTTTGATTTATGATCTGCAATGTTTTTATGTTTTTCGTGTTGTACTTCATTGTCTGTGTTGCCTGTTGCGTGTTTGTTTGTCCAGCACTTTGGTGTGGACTTGTTCCTGTTTAAAGTGCTTTATAAATAAAATGGTATGGTATGGTATGGTATTTCTTCTTTTTCATAAGCTATTAATCTGTTAAGTAATGTGCCAACAGAAAAGTTCCTAACTGTCTGTTTGTTTTAATTTGAATTCTTGTCAACGTAGTTGGTAAATCAGAGCTAATATCGATACAAATGTTTATAGTAATTTTGTGATTATTTCAATAAAAGGTCTATTTTCTGGTAGACCAACATAAGTTGAAGTCTCTCGTGAAATTACATTTTTCCTAATCACAGTTAAAGCAATTTAATACCGGAAAAAGGATGAACTCGCGAATTGGTGGCAAGTTTGTGCAGATAAAGTCTGCTCAGACCTGCGCATCTAAAATATAGGGAAGTCAGTAAACTGACCAATAACTCCTATATCATTACAATAATGGTGGCCTAGTAAGTGTTTAAATACCTTACCCCCCATTAGAATTACTACATTTTGGTGGCTCGTCCGCGTTCCTGAGACGGTTATTAAGTTGTTTTGTGTAGCTTTTTGTCACGGTGTTTGTTGGCATAGTTCTGCATCCTGGTTTTGGACTTATAGAATAGTTTTGGCTGGTGGGTGTCTGAGATTGCTAATCGTGGCATTGTCTGGTGCGTTTCCCGTTAGAATTATCTTTTCTTTCACATTTCAACGTATGCTTGAAGCTGCGGATGAATGATTGTGTGTGTTTGTGAGACGTTTCATTACGTGTCGCGAGGCTGCATGCATTTTTCATTGTTGTGACCGCCGTGTCACCTCTGCTTCATTTTATTACTTCTGCGGTTTGCTGTTGAAGGTCGGTTTCACTCATTTGCTGCTCCATTTTACCTAATCTGTTACAACGTGTTGTTAGCTGTGGTTCGGGTGAAACCCACTCAGCTTGGTTCCGACCTCCGGTTCCGATAGACGTAAAGTCCGTTGTTTAAACATTTAGCGTGCTGCCTTCTTTGGAAGGCGTGGGGGCTAGCCTGGATGTGATTGGGCTCGTTAGCAGTATTTTCTGTGGTGTATTCTACGTTTATTTTGTGATAGTGTGTCCTGTACTTTGGGTCGAGCTAGCGGTTAGCGGTACCGAGAGGCAAAATGGCTGCTTAAAGCGTTGTGATTGGTCCATTGTGTGTCGTGTTCAAAAAAGTTGGTTCTGTAGACTCTTGGTTGTCAGATTCATTTTTGCACACATTTCTGACAGTTTATCTGTGTTGTTTGGGTTCTATGCATGTGATATCGTCGAAGACTGGCTTAACCGCGGTGTTTTGCGATATTTATGACTGTTTTAGAACGTTGAAAAGTCCGTTCCTCTGTATCGTTCGACCGACCGCAGGTCCGTGAATGCACCGCTCGAACGGCACGTCACACGTGGGTGGCGTTAGGTTTAGGAGACTACATTTCCCATGAACACTTGGGTTTTTGAACTACGGTTCTGTCTTCGCTGTGATTGGTCGATTACGCTGTAGGTGTTGACGCTAAAGGGGGGTGCGGAGCTCACTCCTCGTCAACTTTCACTTCAGCTGTTTGTCCCAGACAAGTTCAGGCTTGTTGTCCGTTACTATCTCTGAAAAGACTGTTTCATCGCGGTGTTTTTGAGATTTTAATGGGTGGATTGAGTCAGTTGCTCTGAGTCTGCCGATCGCCATGTGACCAGGTCACGTGACACCGGGAGCTGCAACTGCTTTATGGGTCCGACCTTATTTCTTTTAAACGCAGTTTAAGAAGTGTCACAGTTCAACCGATTTTGCTCACATGATTTCGTTTTTGTGAGCCTAGGGTTCTGGAGTTTTGTCACGATAAGGGCTCTAGGTCTTTCTGATTGCTGTTTTTGATCCGTTGTTAGACGTCTGTGACTGTTTAGCAGCTCACAGGCGACAACAGCGCCTCTATTGCGGTCAGATAGAGAAATTGCAGTCGTTGTGATAAAGTTATCCAGCGCGGCACCCCCATCTGCTGGTTACTTTAGAAGACGCAGTCTTCCTGTAATTTGTACATGTTGAATGTTCCCGTTTTAAACGGGGAACAATTTGAAATATTGTACTCACAGCATCTTTTAATTAGATTTTCGCAGAAAATCAAATGTTGATGGCAGAACAGTTACACAGAAGTAATACAGACTTGTCTGCTTTTTGATAAAACTTGACACTTTTATCATCAATTCTGTGCAAAACAAGCTGTCTGTCCCTGTTTATTTTAAACTGCATGTTTAAAATAACACAGATGAGGCATCTTTTGTCTTGATTTTCACAGAGATCACACAAAGATAGCCGACGTGTTGATCTTGTCACAGGTCGACATATTAATAAAAATCACTGATTTTTATTTGATTTCACATCTTGGACTATGTTGACTGCCGCAGGTATCACATGGTGAGACTGCACACTGTGAAATAAGACCCACTTTCCTTGATTTTTCACAGAAAATCAGTACAAAGATGGACGTTCAAACAGGTGCATCACCTGATAGGGCCTCCTCTTTTATCGCACGTAGATGGACATCTGCTCCAGCGTATGCTAATTACTTGGCTGCATGGAACGTCCATCAGGATACGTGGGAATGTCCCCTGTCGTTCTACGACAGACTCCTCTCGGCCTACTCCGGGGGCAAAATTGTCCCTGGCTTAGAGGAACATGAGGAGTTTAAACGTCTTTTCACTACGCATCTCATGCCTTTCCAAATGAAATGTGTTCGCTTAACGTTTGATTGCAAAAAGGACAGCATGGAAAAGATAAAAGATTATGCTATGTGGGTTTTTGAGACAAGGATACAACCTAGGATTCCATCAGAGGTTTGTCCAGGTCAAAAGGTCACATCCCACTCGCAGGAAATAGAAGAGGTTCCCTCTCCTACAGAGTGCGAAAGTAAACAGGTTTTTCATGATAACATACAACGGTATGTTTCCAGCTGGAACGTTGACTCTGATCGGTTCACAGGGAGTTCTGCTCCTCTTTCACCTCAGGTTGAAAACCCTGAGATGAGCAATGAACCACAAAAGGCAGGTGTTCGCTCTCTAGGTGAACCAAGATGGTTCAGATCGAACCAAAAGAGTTCTCACCTAGGTCTCACTGTGGGTGAACTTCGAGAGAAGTTGATGTCTGGGAGCTGTGACCCTTTGAAAACTGGTCTGTCCCGACATGTACCCCCGAGAAGCGGCCCTCCTGTCCCTGCCCCTCGAACTGCACAGCTCGAGACATGCAATGAGTCACTCAAGCTCCAGATTAAGGAAACGACGCCTCCGCGCGTGGACGTGACTGAGGTTGTGAGTTGTTTGTCAAATGATTTGAATGTTACAGTGGTTGACCAAGCTGACACAACGTGTGACGTTGTCCTTGATAATAACACAAACAACGTTGTTCAATCTGACGAAGCGACGCGCAGCACTGCCTTTTGCAACAACTCAGTGCACACAGTTGACAACATCGTCATTATTGACAAAGACGCTGACAGCAAACAGATTGCTGAAAATCCACGTCATGATGCTGACAGCGACGATGATT
The DNA here is from genome assembly GCA_038048925.1 of Garcialebias charrua. Lineage (NCBI taxonomy): Eukaryota > Metazoa > Chordata > Actinopteri > Cyprinodontiformes > Rivulidae > Garcialebias > Garcialebias charrua. Next base: position 16,895 of record JBBPBX010067051.1, read on the forward strand.
ACACAGACAGAGTCACACGTACACAGAAACGTGTGAAAAACCTAAACGGTTTCTGTGTAACTTTATAAAAAGGGGGATAGCTAAGAGAACTTACCTGCCACTCACATTGGAAGGGGTCCTCGCGCAAGAAGCACTCCTGGTTTGCGGCTCAGACGTGTCTATCATGTCAGCCGAACTGTTTGAGGAGCTAAGGACCGCCGCTAACGATGTTGACAGGCAAATACCCTTTGTGAAATACACTTATGGTGAGCAACAGGGCCTCGCAAAGACGAGAACAACCCTAATAGCCATGGTTCACATGCAGATTGGCGAAATGTCACTATACCACCCGGTATATGTGTCTGAACTTGACTCACTCCAGACTCCATTTGTGGTTGGCCAAGATTTTATAAATCGCTTTGAAGCGATTATAAATTATGGCAATCAGACAATGTGGGCCACAGTGAGCAGTCCACTGCCAATCGAGGTGCCTCCCCAAGGTCAAGACACTGACTGTCTAACAACAGGTACCGCTGAGGTCACATGGGATTCCCCAACCGAGACCACAAGCCTGATAAGTGAACCTTCATATACAGGTGAGACAGAGGAGACTCAACAGGTGGACCAGACTCTGGCCCAACACGAAAACCTCCTCTGCGAGCTGACACCTTCAGCACTCACTGAGCACTACCTACCACTGGTAGAAGAAGGTGTGGAGATCCAAGGGTCCCACACCGATGACGCTGTACTGTCCTGTGGGACGGGTAATTCGGCATACGGCCAAGCTTTCAGTGAAGTCTTGGTTCAAGGACATCCGAGTCCTGAAAGTGACAGTCTACAACACGCTGACGATCACTTGGACTTCATGGTTACAGATTTTGAGGACCCCTCTTCAAACAAAAGGGGGGCAAACTCACACTTCCTACCACAGGTAGAGGACGGTGTAGAGATTCGAGGATCACACACCGAGAACGCTGTACTGTCCTCTGGGAAAGGTAATTCGGTCATCAGCCAAGCTTTCAATGAAACCTTGGTTCAAGGGCATTTGAATCTAGAACTACTCAGAAATGACATAGTTCTTACAGACTCAAAGAGCGCCTCTTCATTCATGAAGTGGGAAGACATACATCACAACGACAGAGACACGCCTGCGACGGCGCCGACGGTTGTGACACACCTGAATTACGCAGAAAGAGGTAAACGTACAGAGATACGTTGGCCGAAACCTAAGAAGTTCCTGCGTACTGTCTACTCTAAGCTGCGTAAACAGCCTAAACTAAACAAAGGCATCCTAACTCGTGCCCATGGACGGACGTCCACACCCGTGCGCGTGGTCCCTCATGACCACAGGGGGGTGATGTTAGGCCATGCCCATGTCAAGGACAAAGATTTCAATAACCCCACAAACGACAAAGATCTCGCAAACTCAAAGACTTCATGGGAAAACAAGGTCGTCCAAGCACAGGATAGTAAATAAACTAAACAGTTTAAACTATACTAGTTGCGAAAAGAAACCGTTCCAACTAGAACTTAGAAACGCTAAGCATAAAACCCACAACAAAAACTAACCTTAACAACCGTTTAAATCTGCAGGATTTAATTGACATCGGTTATAAAGCTAAGAACTGTTTTTCTTGTGTGTGACACGTTGGAATCTGACGACCAGAGTGAGTTTGACATAGTGAAGCGTTGTTTTTTAGTTGCTTAATTGCTACTTTTGTTATTGAAGTTGTTATTGTTTTCTGAACACTCCCAGCCAAAAGAGGTTTTGTTAGTTGAAGACTTAAATGGATTTAACTATGCCAACATGCTGTTCATTTTGTTAAAGATCTCAATCTTTGAAGAGTCATTGTAGATCAATACTACTTAAGGTACTATAATCTACACTGACCTCCCAATCATTTAGGTAGGACCGATTCGATCGTTTCTATTCTAGATCTATTCATTTTGATGAGTCTCGCCATAGACTTCAAAATTTATAGGGAATACCAAATCTTGCGTCGTTCGTCTAAAAGACAACAGACATTTAGACCAAACTAGTTTCATTTTTTTATTTTAGTTTAACCTAAACTAAATAATGAATGGAGGAATAGTTTGAAAGAAGAGGCCTTCGTTACAGAAGCCCTCCACATTTCTATAGGTATAGATCCCTATATCTGATTTTTACAGCATTGATCCACCCCTTAATTGGTAATTGTAGCTGATCTAATCCATGATAGCTTACATACCAGGTGCATATAGGTAGGGCCTAATGTAAAATCCCAATCATAAGCCCACCTAAAACCACATAATTGCATGACACATTGAACCAGGGTGGCACCGACTGGAAGCCATCCAGCCTGCAACCTTCGATGTGGGGACCTGCTGATCCAACGTTGGTCTTCAACCTTCATCCAAGGGCCGCCTCCTCTGCTTCAATCGAGGGATCCCCTCTACATGCTGATTAAAAACCATTCTTGCTGATGAAATCAATAACCCCCATCGTTGTGGATTTACCGTTGTGGATTATAAGACTTTGTTTTCCAAGGGATCACAGACTCAGTTTTCCATGGGTTAACAGACTATGTTTTCCAAAGGATTGAAAGCTTACCGCAATGGGATTACTTACGAACAGTATGGAATTTCCAAAAACA
>JBBPBX010067053.1:0-19505 GCA_038048925.1 Garcialebias charrua
CTAACACATTCCAGCCTATTGGAGAGGAAAGATGTCATCATGATCAGGAGGGAACCCTCAGAATGATGTCATCATGATCAGGAGGGGACCCTTAGAATGATGTCATCATGATCAGGAGGGAACCCTCAGAATTATGTAATCATGTTCAGGAGGGAATCCTCAGAATGAAGTCATCATGATCAGGAGGGAACCCTCAGAATGATGTCATCAAGTTCAGGAGGAAAACTCAATGATGTCATGTTCAGGAGTAAAACTGAATGATGTCATCATGATCGAGGGGAACCCTCAGAATGATGTCATCATGATCAGGACGGAACCCTCAGAATGATGTCATCAATTTCAGGGGGAACCCTCAGAATGATGTCATCATGATCAGGAGGAAACTCTGAAAAGGTCATCATGTTCAGGAGGGAACCCTCAGAATGATGTCATCATGATCAGGAGGGAACCCTCAGAATGATGTCATCATGTTCAGGAGGGAACCCTCAGAATGATGTCATCATGATCAGGAGGAAATCCTCAGAATGATGTCATCATGATCAGGAGGAAATCCTCAGAATGATGTCATCAAGTTCAGGAGGAAAACTCACTGATGCCATCATGTTCAGGATGAAAACTGGATGATGTCATCATGATCAGGGGGAACACTCAGAATGATGTCATCATGATCAGGAGGGAACCCTCAGAATGATGTCATCATGTTCAGGAGGGAACTCTCAGAATGATGTCATCATGTTCAGGAGGGAACACTCAGAATGATGTCATCATGATCAGGAGGGAAGCCTCAGAATGATGTACGGTAATCATGATCAGGAGGGAACCCTCAGAATGATGTCATTAAGTTCAGGAGGAAAACTCACTGATGTCATCAGGTTCAGGAGGAAAACTGAATGATGTCATCATGATCAGGAGGGAACCCTCAGAATTATGTCATCATGTTCAGGAGGGAATCCTCAGAATGATGTCATCATAATCAGGAGGGAACCCTCAGAATGATGTCATCAAGTTCAGGAGGGAACCCTCAGAATGATGTCAGAGTCAGAGAGAGTCAGAGAGTCTTTATTGTCATTTGCACCGCATGTGGTACATGTGATGAAAACGAGATTATGTACACGAGGTCCCAGTTACATCCAACAACAAATGAAAGAGAAAAACAGTAATAACATCTAGAACTAACTAAGAAAAACATCAACTAGTAATACACTAAGCCTAATATAGTGGGAATAAACAGCAGCACGAACATGAGTTTGTATGAGCAGATGGTCACAGATGAACACAGATGAACACAGCAACAAGAAAACAGATCAGCATCAGTATGATGTGATATTTTGCAGTGTTTATTTTTTATTTTATTTTTATTTATTCATGAGTCTAACAGCCTCAGGGTAGAAGCTGTTCCTCAGTCTAGTGGTTCTACACTTGATGCTCCTCAACCTCCGTCCTGAGGGGAGTGGGGCAAAGAGTGAGTGTGCTGGATGAGTGAGGTCTTTCATGATGCAGGTGGCTCTTTTCCTGCATCTGGAGGTGTAAATGTCTGTGATTGTGGGGAGACTGACTCCAACAGACTTCTGTGCAGCCTTCACCACTCTCTGCAGAGCTTTCCTCTCTTCAACTGTGCAGCCTCCATGCCACACGTTGATGCTGGAGCACAGGATGCTCTCCACTGCACACCTGTAGAAGGAGGTGAGGACTGGGCTGCTCAGACCAGCTCGTCTCAGCCGTCTGAGGAAGTAGAGTCTCTGATGACCTTTCTTGATCAGGCTGGTGGTGTTGTTGCTCCAGCTGAGGTTATCATTCATGTGTACACCCAAGTATTTGTAGCTGGAGACCACTTCCACTGCAGACCCACCTATTTTCAGTGGGGCATGGGTGTGTTTGTTCCTTCTGAAGTCCACAATCATCTCCTTTGTCTTCTTCACATTCATGTGAAGATTATTCTCTTTGCACCAGCTCTCCAGGTGTTCCACCTCCTGTCTGTAGCTGGACTCATCATTGTTTGTGATGCATCCCACCACCGCTGTATCATCTGCAAACTTAACAATATGACAGCCTGGAAGTGTGGCTGTACAATCATATGTGAGCAGAGTGAACAGAAGGGGGCTCAGCACACATCCCTGAGGAGAGCCAGTGCTGAGGGTTATGGTGGAGGAGGAGAAGTTGTGGATCTTCACGGACTGTGGTCTGTCTGTTAAGAAGTCTAGTACCCAGTTACAAATAGAGGGGCTTAGTCCAAGTGTAGATAGTTTGTCTATCAGAGTTTGGGGGATCATGGTGTTGAAAGCAGATGTGAAGTCCACAAAGAGCAGACGCACGTATGAGTCTTTCTGATCCAGGTGGGTGAGAGCAGTGTGGACCACGGAAGAAATGGCGTCCTCTGTTGATCGGTTCTCACGGTATGCGTATTGATGAGGGTCCTCATTGATGTTGACGGTTGCCTTGATGTGGGACATGACCAGTTTCTCAAAACATTTAGCGACTATCGGGGTGAGGGCCACCGGTCTATAGTCATTCAGACCAGTCACTGTGGAGCTCTTTGGGACTGGGATGATGGTGATGATGATGTCATCATGATCAGGAGGGAACACTCAGAAAAATGTCATCATGATCAGGAGGAAAACTCACTGATGTTAGCATGTTCAGGAGTAAAACTGAATGATGTCATCATGATTGGGGGAACCCTCAGAATGATGTCATCATGATTGGGGGAACCCTCAGAATGATGTCATCATGATCGGGGGAACCCTCAGAATGATGTCATCATGATCAGGAAGGAACACTCAGAATGATGTCATCAAGTTCAGGAGGAAAACTCACTGATGTCATCATGTTCAGGAGGAAAACTCACTGATGTCATCATGTTCAGGAGGGAACCCTCGGAATTATGTCATCATGATCAGGGGGAACCTTCAGAATGATGTCATCATGATCAAGGGGAAACTCTGAAAATGCCATCATGTTCAGGAGGGAACCCTCAGAATGATGTCATCATGATCAATAGGGAACCCTCAGAATGATGTCATCATGTTCAGGAGGGAACCCTCAGAAAGATGTCATCTTGATCAGGAGGGAATCCTCAGAATGATGTCATCATGATCAGGAGGGAACCTTCACAATGATGCAATCATGATCAGGAGGGAACCATCAGAATTATGTCATCATGATCAGGAGGGAACACTCAGAATGATGTCATCAAGTTTAGGAGGAAAAGTCACTGATGTCATCATGTTCAGGAGGAAACTGAATGATGTCAGCATTATCAGGGGGGAACCCTCAGAATGATGTCATCATGTTCAGGAGGGAACCCTCAGAATGATGTCATCATGTTCAGGAGGGAATCCTCAGAATGATGTCATCATGATCAGGAGGGAACCTTCACAATGATGCAATCATGATCAGGAGGGAACCATCAGAATTATGTCATCATGATCAGGAGGGAACACTCAGAATGATGTCATCAAGTTTAGGAGGAAAAGTCACTGATGTCATCATGTTCAGGAGGAAACTGAATGATGTCATCATGATCAGGGGGGAACCCTCAGAATCATGTCATCCTGATCAGGAGGGAACCCTCAGAATGAGGTCATCATGATCAGGAGGGAACCCTTAGAATTATGTCATCATGATCAGGAGGGAACCCTCAGATTGATGTCATCATGATCAGGAGGGAACCCTCAGAATGATGTCATCAATTTCAGGGGGAACCCTCAGAATGATGTCATCATGATCAGGAGGAAACTCTGAAAATGTCATCATGTTCAGGAGGTAACACTCAGAATTATGTCATCAAGTTCAGGAGGAAAACTCACTGATGCCATCATGTTCAGGATGAAAACTGGATGATGTCATCATGATCAGGGGGAACACTCAGAATGATGTCATCATGATCAGGAGGGAACCCTAAGAATGATGTCATTAAGTTCAGGAGGAAAACTCACTGATGTCATCATGTTCAGGAGGAAAACTTAATGATGTCATCATGATCAGGGGGGAACCCTCAGAATTAAGTCATCATGATTAGGAGGAAAACTCTGAAAGTGTCATCATGTTCTGGAGGGAACTCTCAGAATTATGTCATCATGATCAGGGGGGAACCCTCAGAATGATGTCATCATGATCAGGGGGAAACAATGAAAATGTCATCATGTTCAGGAGGGAACCCTCAGAATGATGTCATCATGATCAGGAGGGAACCCTCAGAATGATGTCAATCATTTTCAGGAGGGAACCCTCAGAATGATGTCATCATGATCAGGAGGAAACTCTGAAAAGGTCATCATGTTCAGGAGGGAACCCTCAGAATGATGTCATCATGATCAGGAGGGAACCCTCAGAATGATGTCATCATGTTCAGGAGGGAATCCTCAGAATGATGTCATCATAATCAGGAGGGAACCCTCAGAATGATGTCATCAAGTTCAGGAGGGAACCCTCAGAATGATGTCATCATGATCAGGAGGAAATCCTCAGAATGATGTCATCATGATCAGGAGGAAATCCTCAGAATGATGTCATCAAGTTCAGGAGGAAAACTCACTGATGCCATCATGTTCAGGATGAAAACTGGATGATGTCATCATGATCAGGGGGAACACTCAGAATGATGTCATCATGATCAGGAGGGAACCCTCAGAATGATGTCATCATGTTCAGGAGGGAACTCTCAGAATGATGTCATCATGTTCAGGAGGGAACCCTCAGAATGATGTCATCAAGTTCAGGAGGAAAACTCAATGATGTCATCATGTTCAGGAGTAAAACTGAATGATGTCATCATGATCGGGGGGAACCCTCAGAATGATGTCATCATGATCAGGACGGAACCCTCAGAATGATGTCATCAATTTCAGGGGGAACCCTCAGAATGATGTCATCATGATCAGGAGGAAACTCTGAAAAGGTCATCATGTTCAGGAGGGAACCCTCAGAATGATGTCATCATGATCAGGAGGGAACCCTCAGAATGATGTCATCATGTTCAGGAGGGAATCCTCAGAATGATGTCATCATAATCAGGAGGGAACCCTCAGAATGATGTCATCAAGTTCAGGAGGGAACCCTCAGAATGATGTCATCATGATCAGGAGGAAATCCTCAGAATGATGTCATCATGATCAGGAGGAAATCCTCAGAATGATGTCATCAAGTTCAGGAGGAAAACTCACTGATGCCATCATGTTCAGGATGAAAACTGGATGATGTCATCATGATCAGGGGGAACACTCAGAATGATGTCATCATGATCAGGAGGGAACCCTCAGAATGATGTCATCATGTTCAGGAGGGAACTCTCAGAATGATGTCATCATGTTCAGGAGGGAACACTCAGAATGATGTCATCATGATCAGGAGGGAAGCCTCAGAATGATGTACCGTATTTTCTGGTGTATAGGTCGCACCGGTGTATAGGTCGCACCATCCAATTATCACCAATAGATTGGAAAAAAATCCCTAGATAGGTCGCACCGGTGTATAGGTCGCACCTACGTTTAGCTCTGCTGCAAATGTCTGCCACAGGAGCGCACAGCAAGGCTTTTAAGAAGATTAACACTTAAAAACAATTATTTGTTTGATAAAAATTATAGCAAATATGTGTCTGAGCTGAACTTTTCCTTAATAAATGAACGTAATTGTGAAATGAGCTGGATTTAAAAATTTGTTTCGCCGAAAGTGATAACAAGCCATATATAGGTCGCACCGGTGTATAGGTCGCAGGCCTTGAAAAAACCATAAAAAGGTGCGACCTATACACCGGAAAATACGGTAATCATGATCAGGAGGGAACCCTCAGAATGATGTCATTAAGTTCAGGAGGAAAACTCACTGATGTCATCAGGTTCAGGAGGAAAACTGAATGATGTCATCATGATCAGGAGGGAACCCTCAGAATTATGTCATCATGTTCAGGAGGGAATCCTCAGAATGATGTCATCATAATCAGGAGGGAACCCTCAGAATGATGTCATCAAGTTCAGGAGGGAACCCTCAGAATGATGTCAGAGTCAGAGAGAGTCAGAGAGTCTTTATTGTCATTTGCACCGCATGTGGTACATGTGATGAAAACGAGATTATGTACACGAGGTCCCAGTTACATCCAACAACAAATGAAAGAGAAAAACAGTAATAACATCTAGAACTAACTAAGAAAAACATCAACTAGTAATACACTAAGCCTAATATAGTGGGAATAAACAGCAGCACGAACATGAGTTTGTATGAGCAGATGGTCACAGATGAACACAGATGAACACAGCAACAAGAAAACAGATCAGCATCAGCATGATGTGATATTTTGCAGTGTTTATTTTTTATTTTATTTTTATTTATTCATGAGTCTAACAGCCTCAGGGTAGAAGCTGTTCCTCAGTCTAGTGGTTCTACACTTGATGCTCCTCAACCTCCGTCCTGAGGGGAGTGGGGCAAAGAGTGAGTGTGCTGGATGAGTGAGGTCTTTCATGATGCAGGTGGCTCTTTTCCTGCATCTGGAGGTATAAATGTCTGTGATTGTGGGGAGACTGACTCCAACAGACTTCTGTGCAGCCTTCACCACTCTCTGCAGAGCTTTCCTCTCTTCAACTGTGCAGCCTCCATGCCACACGTTGATGCTGGAGCACAGGATGCTCTCCACTGCACACCTGTAGAAGGAGGTGAGGACTGGGCTGCTCAGACCAGCTCGTCTCAGCCGTCTGAGGAAGTAGAGTCTCTGATGACCTTTCTTGATCAGGCTGGTGGTGTTGTTGCTCCAGCTGAGGTTATCATTCATGTGTACACCCAAGTATTTGTAGCTGGAGACCACTTCCACTGCAGACCCACCTATTTTCAGTGGGGCATGGGTGTGTTTGTTCCTTCTGAAGTCCACAATCATCTCCTTTGTCTTCTTCACATTCATGTGAAGATTATTCTCTTTGCACCAGCTCTCCAGGTGTTCCACCTCCTGTCTGTAGCTGGACTCATCATTGTTTGTGATGCATCCCACCACCGCTGTATCATCTGCAAACTTAACAATATGACAGCCTGGAAGTGTGGCTGTACAATCATATGTGAGCAGAGTGAACAGAAGGGGGCTCAGCACACATCCCTGAGGAGAGCCAGTGCTGAGGGTTATGGTGGAGGAGGAGAAGTTGTGGATCTTCACGGACTGTGGTCTGTCTGTTAAGAAGTCTAGTACCCAGTTACAAATAGAGGGGCTTAGTCCAAGTGTAGATAGTTTGTCTATCAGAGTTTGGGGGATCATGGTGTTGAAAGCAGATGTGAAGTCCACAAAGAGCAGACGCACGTATGAGTCTTTCTGATCCAGGTGGGTGAGAGCAGTGTGGACCACGGAAGAAATGGCGTCCTCTGTTGATCGGTTCTCACGGTATGCATATTGATGAGGGTCCTCATTGATGTTGACGGTTGCCTTGATGTGGGACATGACCAGTTTCTCAAAACATTTAGCGACTATCGGGGTGAGGGCCACCGGTCTATAGTCATTCAGACCAGTCACTGTGGAGCTCTTTGGGACTGGGATGATGGTGATGATGATGTCATCATGATCAGGAGGGAACACTCAGAAAAATGTCATCATGATCAGGAGGAAAACTCACTGATGTTAGCATGTTCAGGAGTAAAACTGAATGATGTCATCATGATTGGGGGAACCCTCAGAATGATGTCATCATGATTGGGGGAACCCTCAGAATGATGTCATCATGATCGGGGGAACCCTCAGAATGATGTCATCATGATCAGGAAGGAACACTCAGAATGATGTCATCAAGTTCAGGAGGAAAACTCACTGATGTCATCATGTTCAGGAGGAAAACTCACTGATGTCATCATGTTCAGGAGGGAACCCTCGGAATTATGTCATCATGATCAGGGGGAACCTTCAGAATGATGTCATCATGATCAAGGGGAAACTCTGAAAATGCCATCATGTTCAGGAGGGAACCCTCAGAATGATGTCATCAAGATCAATACGGAACCCTCAGAATGATGTCATCATGATCAGGAGGGAACCTTCACAATGATGCAATCATGATCAGGAGGGAACCATCAGAATTATGTCATCATGATCAGGAGGGAACACTCAGAATGATGTCATCAAGTTTAGGAGGAAAAGTCACTGATGTCATCATGTTCAGGAGGAAACTGAATGATGTCATCATGATCAGGGGGGAACCCTCAGAATGATGTCATCATGTTCAGGAGGGAACCCTCAGAATGATGTCATCATGTTCAGGAGGGAATCCTCAGAATGATGTCATCATGATCAGGAGGGAACCTTCACAATGATGCAATCATGATCAGGAGGGAACCATCAGAATTATGTCATCATGATCAGGAGGGAACACTCAGAATGATGTCATCAAGTTTAGGAGGAAAAGTCACTGATGTCATCATGTTCAGGAGGAAACTGAATGATGTCATCATGATCAGGGGGGAACCCTCAGAATCATGTCATCCTGATCAGGAGGGAACCCTCAGAATGAGGTCATCATGATCAGGAGGGAACCCTTAGAATTATGTCATCATGATCAGGAGGGAACCCTCAGATTGATGTCATCATGATCAGGACGGAACCCTCAGAATGATGTCATCAATTTCAGGGGGAACCCTCAGAATGATGTCATCATGATCAGGAGGAAACTCTGAAAATGTCATCATGTTCAGGAGGTAACACTCAGAATTATGTCATCAAGTTCTGGAGGAAAACTCACTGATGCCATCATGTTCAGGATGAAAACTGGATGATGTCATCATGATCAGGGGGAACACTCAGAATGATGTCATCATGATCAGGAGGGAACCCTAAGAATGATGTCATTAAGTTCAGGAGGAAAACTCACTGATGTCATCATGTTCAGGAGGAAAACTTAATGATGTCATCATGATCAGGGGGGAACCCTCAGAATGAAGTCATCATGATTAGGAGGAAAACTCTGAAAGTGTCATCATGTTCTGGAGGGAACTCTCAGAATGATGTCATCATGATCAGGGGGGAACCCTCAGAGTGATATCATCATGATCAGGAGGGAACCCTCAGAATGATTTCATCATGCTCAGGAGGGAACCCTCAGAATGATGACATCATGATCAGGAGGGAACCCTCAGAATGATGTCGTCATGATCAGTGGGGAACCCTCAGAATGATTTCATCATGATCAGGAGGGAACCCTCAGAACGATTTAATCAAGTTCAGGAGGAAAACTGAATGATGTCATCATGATCAAGAGGGAACCCTCAGAATGATGTCATCATGTTCAGGAGGGAACCCTCAGAATGATGTCGTCATAATCAGGAGGGAACCCTCAGATTAATGTCATCAAGTTCAGGAGGGAACCCTCAGAATTATGTCATCAAGTTCAGGAGGAAAACTCACTGATGTCATCATGTTCAGGAGGAAAACTGGATGATGTCATCATGATCAGGGGGAACACTCAGAATGATGTCATCATGATTAGGAGGGAACCCTCAGAATGATGTCATCATGTTCAGGAGGGAACCCTCAGAATGATGTCATCATGTTCAGGAGGGAACACTCAGAATGATGTCATCAAGATCAGGAGGGAACCCTCAGAATGATGCCATCAAGTTCAGGAGGAAACTCACTGATGTTATCATGTTCAGGAGTAAAACTGAATGATGTCATCATGATTGGGGGAACCCTCAGAATGATGTCATCATGATCGGGGGAACCCTCAGAATTATGTCATCATGATCAGGAAGGAACACTCAGAATGATGTCATCAAGTTAAGGAGGAAAACTCACTGATGTCATCATGTTCAGGAGGAAAACTGGATGATGTCATCATGATCAGGAGGGAACCCTCAGAATGATCTCATCATGTTCAGGAGGGAACCCTCAGAATGATTTCATCATATTCAGGAGGGAACACTTAGAATGATGTCATCAAGATCAGGAGGAAAGCCTCAGAATGATGTAATCATGATCAGAAGGGAACCCTCAGAATGATGTCATTAAGTTCAGGAGGAATACTCACTGATGTCATCATGTTCAGGAGGAAAACTTAATGGTCATCATGATCAGGGGGGAACCCTCAGAATGAAATCATCATGATTAGGAGGAAAACTCTGAAAGTGTCATCATGTTCAGGAGGGAACTCTCAGAATGATGTCATCATGATCAGGGGGGAAACACTCAGAATGATGTCATCATGTTCAGGGGAAAACTCTGAAAATGTCATCATGTTCAGGAGGAAACCCTCAGAATGATGTCATCATGATCAGGAGGGAACCCTCAGAATGATGTCAATCATGATCAGGAGGGAACCCTCAGAATGATGTCATCATGATCAGGAGGGAACCCTCAGAATGATGTCATCCTGATCAGGAGGGAACCCTCAGAATGATGTCATCATGATCAGGAGGGAAACCTCAGAATGATGACATCATGATCAGGAGGGAACCCTCAGAATGATGTCATCATGATCAGTGGGGAACCCTCAGAATGATTTTATCATGATCAGGAGGGAACCCTCAGAATGATTTAATCAAGTTCAGGAGGAAAACTCACTGATGTCATCATGTTCAGGAGGAAAACTGGATGATGTCATCATGATCAGGGGGAACACTCAGAATGATGTCATCATGATTAGGAGGGAACCCTCAGAATGATGTCATCATGTTCAGGAGGGAACCCTCAGAATGATGTCATCAATTTCAGGAGGGAACACTCAGAATGATGTCATCATGATCAGGAGGGAACCCTCAGAATGATGCCATCAAGTTCAGGAGGAAACTCACTGATGTTATCATGTTCAGGAGTAAAACTGAATGATGTCATCATGATTGGGGGAACCCTCAGAATGATGTCATCATGATCGGGGGAACCCTCAGAATGATGTCATCATGATCGGAGGAACACTCAGAATGATGTCATCAAGATAAGGAGGAAAACTCAATGATGTCATCAAGTTAAGGAGGAAAACTCACTGATGTCATCATGTTCAGGAGGAAAACTCAATGATGTCATCATGATCAGGAGGGAACCCTAAGAATGATCTCATCATGTTCAGGAGGGAACCCTCAGAATGATTTCATCATATTCAGGAGGGAACACTTAGAATGATGTCATCAAGATCAGGAGGAAAGCCTCAGAATGATGTAATCGTGATCAGAAGGGAACCCTCAGAATGATGTCATTAAGTTCAGGAGGAAAACTCACTGATGTCATCATGTTCAGGAGGAAAACTTAATGGTCATCATGATCAGGGGGGAACCCTCAGAATGAAATCATCATGATTAGGAGGAAAACTCTGAAAGTGTCATCATGTTCAGGAGGGAACTCTCAGAATGATGTCATCATGATCAGGGGGGAAACACTCAGAATGATGTCATCATGTTCAGGGGAAAACTCTGAAAATGTCATCATGTTCAGGAGGAAACCCTCAGAATGATGTCATCATGATCAGGAGGGAACCCTCAGAATGATGTCAATCATGATCAGGAGGGAACCCTCAGAATGATGTCATCATGATCAGGAGGGAACCCTCAGAATGATGTCATCCTGATCAGGAGGGAACCCTCAGAATGATGTCATCATGATCAGGAGGGAAACCTCAGAATGATGACATCATGATCAGGAGGGAACCCTCAGAATGATGTCATCATGATCAGTGGGGAACCCTCAGAATGATTTTATCATGATCAGGAGGGAACCCTCAGAATGATTTAATCAAGTTCAGGAGGAAAACTCACTGATGTCATCAGGTTCAGGAGGAAAACTGAATGATGTCATCATAAACAGGAGGGAACCCTCAGAATGATGTCATCATGATCAGGGGGGAACACTCAGAATGATGTCATCATGATCAGGAGGGAACCCTCAGAATGAAGTCATCATGTTCAGGAGGGAACCTTCAGAATGATGTCATCATGTTCAGGAGGGAACACTCAGAATGATGTCATCATGATCAGAAGGGAAACCTCAGAATGATGTAATCATGATCAGGGGGGTACCCTCAGAATGATTTCATCATGATCAGGGGAAACTCTGAAAATGTCATCATGTTCCGGAGGGAACCCTCAGAATGATGTCATCATGATCAGGAGGGAACCCTCAGAATAATGTCAATCATCTTCAGGAGGGAACCCTCAGAATGTTGTCATCATGATCAGGAGGAAAACTCTGAAAGTGTCATGTTCAGGAGGGAACTCTCAGAATGATGTCATCATAATCAGGGGGAACCCTCAGAATGATGTCATCATGATCAGGGGAAACTCTGAAAATGTCATCATGTTCAGGAGGGAACCCTCAGAATGATGTCATCATGATCAGGAGGGAACCCTCAGAATAATGTCAATCATCTTCAGGAGGGAACCCTCAGAATGATGTCATCATGATCAGGAGGAAACCCTCAGAATGATGTCATCATGATCAGGAGGGAACCCTCAGAATGATGTCATCCTGATCAGGAGGGAACCCTCAGAATGATGTCATTATGATCAGGAGGGAACCCTCAGAATGATGACATCATGATCAGGAGGGAACCCTCAGAATGATGTCATCATGAACAGTGGGGAACCCTCAGAATGATTTCATCATGATCAGGAGGGAACCCTCAGAATGATGACATCATGATCAGGAGGGAACCCTCAGAATGATGTCATCCTGATCAGGGGGGTACCCTCAGAATGATTTCATCATGATCAGGAGGGAACCCTCAGAATGATTTAATCAAGTTCAGGAGGAAAACTCACTAATGTCATCAGGTTCAGGAGGAAAACTGAATAATGTCATCATGATCAGGAGGGAACCCTCAGAATGATGTCATCATGTTCAGGAGGGAACCCTCAGAATGATGTCATCATAATCAGGAGGGAACCCTCAGAATGATGTCATCAAGTTCAGGAGGGAACCCTCAGCATGATGTCATCATGATTAGGAGGAAGTACTCAGAATTATGTCATCAAGTTCAGGAGGAAAACTCACTGATGTCATCATGTTCAGGAGGAAAACTGGATGATGTCGTCATGATCAGGAGGGAACCCTCAGAATGATGTCATCATGTTCAGGAGGGAACCCTCAGAATGATGTCATCATGATCAGGAGGGAACCCTCAGAATGATGTGATAATTTTCAGGAGGGAACCCTCAGAATGATGTCATCATGATCAGGAGGGAACCCTCAGAATGATGTCATCATGATCAGGAGGGAACCCTCAGAATGATGTCATCATGATCAGGAGGGAACCCTCAGAATGATGTCATCATGATCAGGAGGGAACCCTCAGAATGATATCATCATGATCAGGAGGGAACCCTCAGAATGATTTCATCATGCTCAGGAGGGAACCCTCAGAATGATGACATCATGATCAGGAGGGAACCCTCAGAATGATGTCATCATGATCAGTGGGGAACCCTCAGAATGATTTCATCATGATCAGGAGGGAACCCTCAGAACGATTTAATCAAGTTCAGGAGGAAAACTGAATGATGTCATCATGATCAAGAGGGAACCCTCAGAATGATGTCATCATGTTCAGGAGGGAACCCTCAGAATGATGTCATCATAATCAGGAGGGAACCCTCAGATTAATGTCATCAAGTTCAGGAGGGAACCCTCAGAATGATGTCATCATGATCAGGAGGAACCCTCAGAATTATGTCATCAAGTTCAGGAGGAAAACTCACTGATGTCATCATGTTCAGGAGGAAAACTGGATGATGTCATCATGATCAGGGGGAACACTCAGAATGATGTCATCATGATTAGGAGGGAACCCTCAGAATGATGTCATCATGTTCAGGAGGGAACCCTCAGAATGATGTCATCATGTTCAGGAGGGAACACTCAGAATGATGTCATCATGATCAGGAGGGAACCCTCAGAATGATGCCATCAAGTTCAGGAGGAAACTCACTGATGTTATCATGTTCAGGAGTAAAACTGAATGATGTCATCATGATTGGGGGAACCCTCAGAATGATGTCATCATGATCGGGGGAACCCTCAGAATGATGTCATCATGATCAGGAAAGAACACTCAGAATGATGTCATCAAGTTAAGGAGGAAAACTCACTGATGTCATCATGTTCAGGAGGAAAACTCACTGATGTCATCATGTTCAGGAGGGAACCCTCGGAATTATGTCATCATGATCAGGGGGAACCCTCAGAATGATGTCATCATGATCAGGGGGAAACTCTGAAAATGCCATAATGTTCAGGAGGTAACCCTCAGAATGATATCATCATGATCAATAGGGAACCCTCAGAATGATGTCATCATATTCAGGAGGGAACCCTCAGAAAGATGTCATCATGATGAGGAGGGAACCCTCAGAATTATGTCATCATGATCAGGAGGGAATCCTCAGAATGATGTCATCATGTTCAGGAGGGAATCCTCAGAATGATGTCATCATGATCAGGAGGGAACCTTCACAATGATGCAATCATGATCAGGAGGGAACCATCAGAATGATGTCATCATGATCAGGAGGGAACACTCAGAATGATATCATCAAGTTTAGTAGGAAAACTCACTGATGTCATCAGGTTCAGGAGGAAAACTGAATGATGTCATCATGATCAGGAGGGAACCCTCAGAATGATGTCATCATGTTCAGGAGGGAATCCTCATAATGATGTCTTCATGATCAGGAGGGAACCCTTAGAATGATGTCATCATGTTCAGGAGGGAACCCTCAGAATGATGTCATCATGTTCAGGAGGGAACATTCAGAATGAGGTCATCATGATCAGGAGGGAAGCCTCAGAATGATGTAATCATGATCAGGAGGGAACCCTCAAAATGATGTCATTAAGTTAAGGAGGAAAACTCACTGATGTCATCATGTTCAGGAGGAAAACTTAATGATGTCATCATGATCAGGGGGAACCCTCAGAATGAAGTCATCATGATTAGGATGAGAACTCTGAAAGTGTCATCATGTTCAGGGGGGAACTCTCAGAATGATGTCATCATGATCAGGGGGAACCCCTCAGAATGATGTCATCATGTTCAGGGGGAAACTCTGAAAATGTCATCATGTTCAGGAGGGAACCCTTAGAATGATGTCATCATGATCAGGAGGGAACCCTCAGAATGATGTCAATCATTTTCAGGAGGGAACCCTCAGAATGATGTCATCATGATCAGGAGGGAACCCTCAGAATGATGTCATCATGATCAGGAGGGAACCCTCAGAATGATGTCATCCTGATCAGGAGGGAACCCTCAGAATGATGTCATCATGATCAGGAGGGAACCCTCAGAATGATGACATCATGATCAGGAGGGAACCCTCAGAATGATGTCATGATGATCAGTGGGGAAACCTCAGAATGATTTCATCATGATCAGGAGGGAATGCTCAGAACGATTTAATCAAGTTCAGGAGGAAAACTGAATGATGTCATCATGATCAGGAGGGAACCCTCAGAATGATGTCATCATGTTCAGGAGGGAATCCTCAGAATGGTGTCATCATAATCAGGAGGGAACCCTCAGAATGATGTCGTCAAGTTCAGGAGGGAACCCTCAGAATGATGTCATCATGATCAGGAGGAACCCTCAGAAATATGTCATCAAGTTCAGGAGGAAAACTCACTGATGTCATCATGTTCAGGAGGAAAACTGGATGATGTCATCATGATCAGGGGGAACACTCAGAATGATGTCATCATGATTAGGAGGGAACCCTCAGAATGATGTCATCATGTTCAGGAGGGAACCCTCAGAATGATGTCATCATGTTCAGGAGGGAACACTCAGAATGATGTCATCATGATCAGGAGGGAACCCTCAGAATGATGCCATCAAGTTCAGGAGGAAAACTCACTGATGTTATCATGTTCAGGAGTAAAACTGAATGAAGTCATCATGATTGGGGGAACACTCAGAACGATGTCATCATGATTGGGGGAACCCTCAGAATGATGTCATCATGATCAGGAAGGAACACTCAGAATGATGTCATCAAGTTCAGGAGGAAAACTCACTTATGTCATCATGTTCAGGAGGGAACCCTCGGAATTATGTCATCATGATCAGGGGAACCCTCAGAATGATGTCATCATTATCAGGGGGAAACTCTGAAAATGCCATCATGTTCAGGGGGGAACCCTCAGAATGATGTCATCATGATCAATAGGGAACCCTCAGAATGATGTCATCATGTTCAGGAGGGAACCCTCAGAAAGATGTCATCATGATCAGGAGGGAATCCTCAGAATGATGTCATCATGTTCAGGAGGGAATCCTCAGAATGATGTCATCATGATCAGGAGGGAACCTTCACAATGATGCAATCATGATCAGGAGGGAACCATCAGAATGATGTCATCATGATCAGGAGGGAATCCTCAGAATGATGTCATCATGTTCAGGAGGGAATCCTCAGAATGATGTCATCATGATCAGGAGGGAACCTTCACAATGATGCAATCATGATCAGGAGGGAACCATCAGAATGATGTCATCATGATCAGGAGGGAACACTCAGAATGATGTCATCAAGTTTAGGAGGAAAAGTCACTGATGTCATCATGTTCAGGAGGAAAACTGAATGATGTCATCATGATCGGGGGGAACCCTCAGAATCATGTCATCCTGATCAGGAGGGATCCCTCAGAATGATTTCATCATGATCAGGAGGGAACCCTTAGAATTATGTCATCATGATCAGGAGGGAACCCTCAGATTGATGCTATCATGATCAGGACGGAACCCTCAGAATGATGTCATCATGATCAGGAGGAAACTCTGAAAATGTCATCATGTTTAGGAGGGAACCCTCAGAATGATGTCATCATGATCAGGATGGAACCCTCAGAATGATGTCATCATGTTCAGGAGGGAACCCTCAGAATGATGTCATCATGATCAGTGGGGAACCCTCAGAATGATGTCATCATGATAATAATAATAATAATAATAATAATGAATTCAATTTATAACGCACTTTTCATTAATGAAAATCTCAAAGTGCTACAAGGTGCAACAGAATTAAATGTCAATAAAACAAGTAAAAAAACAAGTAAAATCAATAACAATATCAACTAAGATCAAAAGTAGAATCATGAGGAGGTAGAGTATGCTCGGTCGAAAAGAAAGGTCTTCAAGCCGCTCTTAAAGTCAACCACAGACTGTGGGGCTCTCAGACAGTCAGGAAGAGAGTTCCACAGGCGGGGGGCAGCCACACTGAAAGCCCGGTCTCCCATGGTCCTTAATTTGGTTCTCGGAATGTGAAGGAGATTACTGTTCTGTGACCGCAGCGACCGGGTGGATGAGTATGGAATAAGAATATCCTTCAGATAATCTGGTGAAGCTCCATGTAAGCATTGATGTGTAATGAGAGCAGTTTTGTACTGAATTCTGTAGGCGACAGGAAGCCAATAAAGGTTATGGAGAATGGGCGTAATATGTTTGAATTTACGAACTCTCAACAAGATCCTTGCTGCACTGTTTTGATTATATTGAAGTTTTTGTAGGTTTTTGGCAGGGATTCCAATAAACAGGGAGTTGTAGTAGTCGAGCCTGGAGGAGACAAAAGCATGGACGAGCTTCTCATGGTCTCCCTCGTGTTTACTTCATCTGGTGCCCCGTACGGGCCACCAGATGAAGTAAACATGAGGGAGACCCTATATTGTGTCTTTAAACACATATAGTGCTACCCAGATGTAAAGGATTTTAACAGGGGTCAGTATTAAGCTGACCTCTTTATCCTTAATTAATTTACTTATTCAGATTGAATAGTAATTTCACGGATTCTTTTCTTTTTCAGTTTACCCAATATTTCTGTGATCTTTATGATGGATAAATAAATAAAGCCATTAAGTGACAGAGACGTTAACTTAGTTTGATATGTCAAAGACACTATCATTTATTTAAAATAAATCAACTAAATTAACACCATTACACTTGATTGACATGATTTCACTTTCTTTCAATTTAACACGTCAGCACACTTGAATTACAACACAACAGACCTAAATACAGGGTGTTAAACATATTTAGTCTGAGGGCTCTTTAGCTTAAATAGTTTCCAGCTTAGAATTGAGGGAGAGGAGATAGGAGGAAGATGGAGAGATGGTTTAAAGGAAATTATCGTGAGCATGTTACCAAAAGTGACACTTCTCATCCGACTTCTGCTAAAATCCAGGTACGTTTGTAAACAGCTCTTTACCTTCGACGACGAGTCTGATAAAGAAATGACACCAGCCTTTCAGGTGCACAGAGTCCTTCAGGCCCAGCACGCCCGAGCTGGTTCTAGTTTACGTTTTCAACGTCTCCTGGGTTCCGCATCGACCATCAGAAAATGCGTCAGCTTCAGGCCTCTGACTTCAAGATAAACTTATTCCAGGAAGGAATAAACAAAGTTTTGAGCTTACGCTCGTTAGAAGTGGACTCATAACAGCATGTTATCAGTCCCCAGCTGGATGACGAGTCCTTAGCGTGTGACATGAGTTCACCCAGCTCTTTGGGAAAGGTTCACATCTCTTTGAAGTTCCCAGCAAACTCTGAAGCGTTTCAGCAAAACTTAGAACTTAAAAGAAGATCATGAGAGGAGTGAGACTTGTGTCTTTTTCATTGGTCCATGGACCAGTCGAGCAGTTCACTTGTGTTATCACGACCCAAGGTTACAGCCAGCAGCAGAGAGAAATGTTTAGGAAAAAGACAGAGAAAGCTGGAGCCCTTCTCATGAAAAACAACAGATTAACTGTCTTCTGACTTTCTAAACAAAACGGCCGGGTCTCTCTGACCCGAGTCTTCAACTTTCACACAGCAGTGAACACAGTTTAACTCTTACAGAATAACACAGCTTAAAAGCACACATCATGAAAATGACAAAAGTTATTCTTTTGATTACATTAGAATAAAATCAAAGATAGAAATAGTCTCTTTTGGTGACTATGTTCTCAGACTAGAACTAATGGAATAATTTGTAGTAAATGTCTTGCTTTACTGAGAGGTCAGTAAAGGTCATCTCTGGGACAGTTCAAAAATACACAGGTGTATCAAAGTGGACACGGTCATGCCCACTACATGATAAACCTTGGATGACAAAAGGGTTAAGAAATGCATGCAAAAAAAAGAACAACTTGTATTCATGCTTCTTGAAACTAAGAACAAAATAAACTGAAGAGAGATATAAGAAATACAAAAACAAGTTGGTATGGATAATAAGAAAACGCAAGAAGGAATATTATAGTGAGTTATTAGATAAAAGTAATGGAAATATGAAAGACACATGGAGAATAATAAATGGTGTCTTGAAAAATCAGAAAACAAGAACATGTACTCCTAAGTATTTTGTAAAGGACGGAAATGAAATGTATGACCAGAGTGAAATAGTGGATGGATTTAATGAATATTTTGTGAATATTGGCCCAAGTCTTGCAGCAAAAATACCAAAAACTGATGCGATTGTAAACCACACAGTTACAAATTGCACCAATAGTATGCTTCTTGTTGAGACTGACAAAGAAGAAATACTGAATATGGTAAAAAAAAATTGCTGATAAGAGATCAAAAGACTGGGTTGACATGGAC
>JBBPBX010067054.1:0-19505 GCA_038048925.1 Garcialebias charrua
TTTAACAAACACAACAAGAAATAACAGCATAATAAGGCAAACAATGAAATAAGATGAGACAAGTTACCAGGGGGAAAATAAAATAGAAAAAAATAAAAAAGTCCGCATTTCAACCACTCGCGCACAACTTCCTCAAATGGAGTCGTCGAGGAACCAGAGTGGATGCCGGAAGGAAAAAGAGCAGTCTCCGGAAACAGAGCAGCAGTGGTCCCGGTGTGGGGGAGACCTAAGAAAGTTAATTACGGTAATAAAAGAACACCTACCATCCAGCAATCAAACAGCCCGTACCACACTCAGTGACTGGTTGCCTTTACGGCCAAAACCCGTGGGACACCATGACGGTCAGAACCCATGGCACACCAGCCACACGGCGACGTGTGAAGACGACCTGTCTGCCTGCACGCCGAGCAGCTGCTTTTATACCACGCCCACTCTAACAACTAGACGTTTGCACCTGGAACCCATCAGCCTAATCAGGCATCTTTCTCTACTGCTACACACTTTTGAATATCTTCAGAGTTCAACTGCATCGTTTTGGCTATTGATGCTAGCATGGAGCTGTACTGTTGTAGCTAGCCTAGCCGCTAATGCTCTCCAGGTGGTCATCAACACAAGCTCCCAAAGTTTCAACACGTGTTCCCAAAGCCTCTAATACACCAAGGATGGTCCAAACTGCCTTCCCTGAGACCTCCTCCTCCTCGTCACAGGTACCTTGATTTTCTTTTCAACTTGTTTGTTTTCAGGAGTATTTGTTGGCGTAGCGGCTCCTCTGTCTCATTTGCTATTAGCATTAGCCACCTACATTGGCTCAGCGTAGCTGTGCTCCGACCTTTCTGACGACTGAGTTTTAAAAGCCTTTTCTTTTTTCTTTTTTTTTAATTACGTTTGTGGGTCTTTTTGTTGGCTCATCTTTGTAACTGAAGTCAAGCAGCTGTATTTCTTGTGGAGTTCACTTTAAATCTCTTTTATCATCGGGACTCATTTTAAGAGCTCTGAGTTATGCTTGATGAAGGAGGACCATCAGCCTAAGACTGAGCTGAATACAGCACCTCAGACTGAAGAAGTCATTCGGAGGAAAGGCGAAACGTTTCTACAATTTGTTTGTTGTTGTTGTTGGTTTTGTTTTTTGAATGTCAAGAGGACCAGACTTAATAAAAAAATAATAATTCTACCTGGATTATTGAGCATGCATCAGAATAATGTGAAAATAGTTACAATCAATTCATAATGAAAGAAAAATAAAGAAGTAGAACCACTAGACTGAGGAACAGCTTCTACCCTGAGGCTGTTAGACTCATGAATAATAATCAATATGAATAAACACTGCAAAATATCACATCATGCTGATGCTGATCTGTTTTCTTGTTGCTGTGTTCATCTGTGACCATCTGCTCATACAGACTCGTGTTCGTGCTGCTGTTTATAATGATGTTTTTCTACTACATTAGGGCTTAGTGTATTACTAGTTGATGTTTTTCTTAGTTAATCCTAGATGTTATTACTGTTTTTCTCTTGCATTTGTTGTTGGATGTAACTGGGACCCTGTGTACATAATATCGTTTTCATCACATGTACCACATGTGGTGCAAATGACAATAAAGACTCTCTGACTCTGACTCTGATAAAGTAACCAAAATAATATGGCTTTGGTACAAATGATGTTTCCTTTAACCTCACATTTTCTTGTTCAACCTTTTAAAGCAGTCACTGCAGAAGATGAGTGATTGTAAGATTTCTGCAACTGGAGCAGGTATTTCTGCTTACTGGTTAACTTCCTCAGCTGTCTCACATTTTAAGGGTCAACACTCCATGTTTCAGCTCCTTTCATAGATCAGCTCTCATAGAAGAGCACTTCTAAAGAGAACAATTTGTTTTTAGCTTTTGTTTTGGGCCATTATCTTGTTACAGGACTCATGATCTTTAATTGAGACCAGACTTTTTGACAAATGGGAGCAGGTTTTGCTTCAGATGCTTCAGATTTCATTGTACCCAAACCACGGTCAAGCCAACCTGTATCAGGTGCAGCCTACAACCCAAGAACAAAAGAAAATATTCTCGTGTTTGACAGCAGATATAACACTGTTAAAGAAACCTTCAGTTTAAAAAAAAGAGCTGAAGTAACTGACCTAAAGAGCCAGAAAATATAGTTAGCCTATCAGTGTTTGCCCTGTAGAAACGCCTATTCTTTAGAAACACCCACTTTCAGTCTGCAGAGAACCCCTTCTCATGGTTGTCCTGTACGGCGTTGTACTCCTGGCTCCCTTCTCATCGTTTATATATGTTTTGTTGCCATGTCAGCCCTTTTTGTTAAATATCCCTTATGCTAGTCTCAAGTTCCCGAGTCCTGTCTGCAACCTGGGGCCAGACGTGAAGAGTACAGTACTTCAAGAATACTTACGGGTGTCTTCAGCTTGTGTCAAGAACATTTTTCCCACATTAGTAACAAAACACGAACATCCACAGATTTTGGCCGCAGAAATGAAAAAACATGGCAGCCTGAACATAATAAGTGATGTAGTCTCTCAGTGACACATCCACAGAGGGTATTCTGAAACAGTGATGACTCAGTTACATTAAAAAATTGATGCCAAGTGATCTCAGCTTTGTTTTTGTTTGTTTTCCCTTTTTATGTGCAGGGGGTGCTCTTTGGCTCAGACGTGAGTTTCCTCCTCAGCATCCAGACAAGTGAAAGACAAAAGGCATGATAGACAACTTTATTTCTATTTTCATGTCTTCTGCTCACCCACCTTCTCTCTGGCAAGAAGACGTGTCTCCTACACTTTATTGGTGTAGGACTGAAGATGGAGAAATCACACTGGTGGTGTCTTGGCAGCGTCAGAGGCCCTCGGGAGGCTCCGTGTGTTGGCGCGGAGGTAAAAGACACGAGCACGAGTGTGAAAATGAGCTGCAGAGAGAAACAGATGAGAGACAATGCTGGTTTGGATTAGTTATGTAAGCAATCAAGATCTGGTGCCATGTTCTCTGATCCACTTACGTAATGTTGAATGGAATCAATTCAGCTTCTGATCACCACGAGACAAGAAACTATTGGAACACCAGGACCCTGAGAGTCGCCAGTTTTTATTTCTAGTATATTTCCACGATCAAAATGTGTTTCACACCAAACACCTCCCAGAATATATTTGAAAACTTGATAAGCGATTAAATAAACACAGATGTTTTTGTCCTGTTTTGGTTTGTAAGCTCTAAACTTGAATGCACAACCTTCAAATATCAAAATTAGCCTGTTAGAAGGCAAAGAAGTTGATGAGCCATTATGCAGAAATTGTAATGAAGCTCACAATCACGATTTTCACGACTTGTTGCCATGACAAGTATTTCAACAGTGTGTGTGTGCATGTTGCATTTGTCTGCCTGTTAGCAAAATATATGAGTGACTTTTGGAGTCAAACTGGTTCAAAATGGCTGCTGCAGCTTATTAACTTAGCAACAACTCCATCATGTATACAGTTGTTGAGCTAAAATCTGGTGTGGTAGTAGCTGAGAGTCATCCCTATCACATGTTTTGACCGCTAACAGATAGAGCAAGAACTTTTGTTTAAAATATTAGCATAAAAGACTTTGGGTGGTACCAGATATCACCGCCCTGTGGGATTCCTATTTGTTTCCGTACTCACTTTCTCCACAGCTGCCACTCATCCCATCAGCCACCACTCCACACCTGCACCTGATTTGGAGGACTGCTGTGCAGAGTATAAAAGCTCCTGCCAGACGTTCTTACAATGTTGGTAGAATATAATACGGTAAATAATGGAGAGCCTGTAAACTAGTTCTTCAACAAGTTTTATACTAACCTTTGTTATACTTCTCCACCGACTTCCAAGTCCTGTCTTTTTGAGTCTTCCAAGACCTTCTTGTTCCTTGTGACTTGGCCATGACATCTTGTCCCTTCAACCACCCAAACATCAGCAACTTCCCAAACAGCAACCTGCTCCTCTCTCCACTGATCCTCACCTCCTCTGGATCACCTGCTCTCTCGTGGAAACCTCCTCTCTCCTTCCTCTCTGGCTCCATTTACAGACACACAGTAAAAAAAATGCTTTCTTCACATTACATCATTCATCAACCTGCAGAATCAAGAATACTCACCTTGTCCATTTTTCGTTCCAGCCCTGAACATCAACACTTGTAAATAAAAACACTTACCTGTTGTACGCCTGTCTCCGTCTCTTCTTCAATCCAAGACTTGGGGTCAACATTATCTAAATCATGTTGCACCCAAAGTTTTAGCTTGACGATAAAAGGGTTGTACCTGGATGTCAGCTCCATCATCC
This sequence comes from Garcialebias charrua, assembly GCA_038048925.1. Classification (NCBI taxonomy): domain Eukaryota; kingdom Metazoa; phylum Chordata; class Actinopteri; order Cyprinodontiformes; family Rivulidae; genus Garcialebias; species Garcialebias charrua. The sequence continues at coordinate 4,296 of JBBPBX010067054.1, forward strand.
AGGTAGATAACAACAACAACAACGGTTAAATCATGTCATCTGGACCAGTTTCTTTAAGTGAGAAATGTTTTGTTCCCCATCCAGAGGACTTCTTCAGTCTATACGGCCTGCCAGCCAGATCTGTCCCATATAGGTCGCCGTCACATGCTGTGTTTCAAGCCAACCTCCTGCTGGAATCTCAGAAGTAAACTTTAACACATGCACAACACACTCATCCAAAACAATCAACCATCATGTACAACAATCAAATGTTTTAGGCCCGATGACCAACTTGTTACTCACAGAAACAGCCTGAGGACAACAAGGCCAAAGTGGTTCGGAAAAAGGTTTGCAAGCTCAATCATCTACCGTAGATGATATCTGATCATCCAGATCCAGATGATGTCCAGATGACACAATTCAACCTTTTTTGTGTTTATCTATCTGGTTTATTGAGCTTATGGCCTTTTTTCTGAACCACTTTGGCCTTGGTGGTGTTCTCAGGCTGTTTCTGTGAGTAGCAAGTTGGTCATCGGGCCTAAAACATTTGTTATACATGATAGTGGATTGTTTTTGGATGAGTGTTTTGCGCATGTTATGAGATCCCAACATGAGGTTGGCTTGCAACACAGCATGAACTATGGGACAGATAGGCCGTAGACTGAGGAAGTCCTCTGGATGGAGGACAAAATATTTCTCACCTAAAGAAACATGTCCAGATGACATGATTTAGCCTTTTTTATCTGTGATAATTAATTATGGTCTATTTTTTTCAGTTCAACTCATTGTTGAATTCAGTTGCTAAGGTTATTTTGCTGTGGTGGCCATCTTGAATCAAAATGTTATTCAGTTAAAAAATTAGGTACAATACCTACAAACACTATCGCCCACCTTTTATGAACATATGCAGCAATTTATAAAAAGTAAAAATGTTCTCTTTGCAAAAATACCCCCCCACACACACACACACACACTGTTTCAGCAACAAATTAGAGTGTGAAATCGACAACTGTTGCCATGACACCTGGTTATTACAGCCCCTCTGACATGTGTTTGTTCCACCCTCCCACCCGTTTCTGCACATCAGCACTGGTTTTTAGTATAAACGGTGTGGGCACAAATTCCCGTCATAAATATTTTGCACGTGTAAAAAAGATTTGTATGTGCCCATAAAAAGGCATCAGAGAGGGGAGGGGTGGGGGTTCAGATCCTAAAAAGATGACAAAAACAAGGTAGACAAAAAGCTCAGGCAGAGACTAACGTTTTATACATGTTGGCTTGTAGTTTTGCTGCATCACTGAACCAAAACTAAAACATTTTCATTAAATATTTTGTTTTTATTTTTCACATTTTTTTTTATATAGATTTATTTTATTCTTCTGAGCACATAAGTCTAATGTTCACACATGACGACCCCTGTCTGGAGCACATTTGTACGCTCCACTGATCAATGCAGGGATTTTAGAGTAATTTAAAGGCTCTTTTGTTTTCTCTGTCCATTGAATCCTCTCCAGCTCTAAAAGTGCTGAGCTGGCAGGTTGTTCCTCTGGTCTACTCCCTCGGATAACAGCTCCTTGAACTTGTGCTCCTTGGAGTCAACAAGAGGACAGTCTTTGTCACAGATATCCTACTCAGATCTCTTGGGGGAAGTTTACTGCAGACTGGGAGTGGGGTGATGAGGATGGTGAGTCATGCAGCAAATCCCACTCTTTCATCCTGACATTTGACATAGGGTTGTGGAGGATCTCAGCCGGAACAAACACGCTGAGTCACATCACAGAGCCGGTAATGGTGAGTCAGCACCTATTTAGTTCATGCACCCACACTGTGAGACAAGAGTTTTCAAGCTAATTTTATTCTTTATTTTCTCATGTGTCCTGCTCCAGGTTCATCAATTTAAGTTCCCTTAAGAGGCCTTACAAGGACTCATGGAGAAATGGGACAACTTTAACACGTTCACAAGATGAACCTGCACCAGTGGGCCCTGTAAAGCATCTGGTGATCTATTCTCATTAAACCTCCTCCACTGGTCGGCAGGGAGTTTGTATTTTATGTGTTATTGCTAACCCAAATGATCTTGCAGCAGAGAGGTATTCCTAATGAACCCCGCTGAGACTTCTCACCATCAGGTCCTCCGCAGCGCTCCGGCCATCTCTCATCAGGGTGGATGAACCACAACAAACATCAGATGACACAAACCTCTCTTTAAAAACCTTCTTACATAAAACGGCTGCTTTTTGAACACGCTGACGGCACCAGATGGGCACTTCCCCCCAAACCTATTTAAGACTTTACAGCAGTGGTCCCCAAACTTTTTCCTGTGAGGGCCACATAACTTTTCCCTTCTCTGGTGGGGGGCCGGAGTCAGTTTTTAACAGGAAAAAGTGTGACAATTGCAGGAGTGCCTAAATCAGGGGTGCCCAACCTTTTTTGAACCAAGAGTTACTTTTGAAGTCGGCAGTTTGCCGAGAGCTACTCGTCCAGTCTCAGTATCAAAAAACAAAATTTTTCATCTCCCTACTCCTCACTTCTTTAAAGTAAATAAAACAGAACGTAATGTGTTGCTAGTTTTATTTAATTAAAGTATTTTATCAAAGTAAAAGGACGCAATATTTGAAAAGCACACCATATTTTTTAAAGAAACGAATAAACAATGAACTGAACAATATAAAACTCCCTCATTTACACTAACTATTTACAAAAAGTGACTTACAAAGGTGCAGATTTACAAATCTCCAACAACTATTTCAAACCTCAATAAAACCTAAATATCAAAACTAGGCAGCTGCTCTGTGCAGCAGGATGGTGTCACCTGGTGCAAGCTGTATAAAATAAATGTGTCTCTACCTTAGTGGCACTTCTGACACTGAGAGGAGGAGGCCAGGGTCTCATAAGTTGCGAGGCGCAGGCAGGTCTCCAGATGATCATCAGTTATTGTGGATCTGTTTTTGGACTTGATGATTTTCATGTGTGAAAAAGCAGACTCACACAGGTAGGTAGATCCAAAAAGTGCTGTTAAGTTCAAAGCACATCTTCGAATGTAAGGATACTTTTCTTCTGAGAGCAGACTCAAGAACTCTCCATCCACGCCAGGTGAAGCTCGAATTACAGATGAGGCAAATAGACTTTGAATTAGAATAAACAAAAAAATACTCCTCCTCCCACTCTGTATGAAAATAATACGTTTTTGTTTGCTTGTTTGCTAGTTTTCCATCCATGTTTACTGTGCACCGACAGCTTTATGTGAAAGGGAGACAATTCAACTTACTCCTTCATTTTTAAAAACTGTGTTAGGATAGGCTAAGTACTTGGTGACCGTACAGTACTGTACATGTATTCATTTGTAAAAAAAAAAAAAAAAAAATTATTTTTTTTTTTTTTTTTTTTTTTCCTGGGGGCCGGACCAAAGGTGGGGGCGGGCCGGATGCGGCCCGCGGGCCGTAGTTTGGGGAACACTGCTTTACAGTATTCATTGTTAAACTGGGGCTCTGCCAAAAAGTTATGAACAATAAATAACTTGCCTGCTGTAGATAGAAACAAACACTGACCAGTTGCAAATATTTTGTAGCTTAAACGCATAAAAAAAAAAACTTTTATAGAATGTTTCCAATTTAAACATATTTTATAACAGTTTTTGTGTCCAGTTTATCAAACCTCACCCACTTTTTAGACTGATTTAACATACGTTTTTGGCTGCAGAGTTTTAGGGTACGTAATATATAGTTTATACCACAGGTTCACAAAGAATGTAAATTTCTTCCATGCCTATGTAACAAGGATCCGAACAAATGAAGGGCAGAAAGGTCAAAGGTCACTCACAGATTTAGGGGCTCAAGAGCTTTAGGAAGCTCATGAAGAAGGAAGGTTAACTGGTCTTTTAGGCAATTTTTTTTTATCATGCAAAGCAGATTCTGTTCAAAGACTGAATTAAACTAATGAAATTTATTAATTTAAAAACTTTTACTGAGTTTTTATTTGTCTACACTGCATCTCAAAGAAATGCACTTTCGTCTTCCCCTGAAGTCTATTTTTTCATGTGTGATATCAAAGAGTCTCTCATGAATCAGTTAACCCTATATACTGTACATTTAATTTTTAGTTTTATTTTTGAATGTGGATTCAGTCACACTGAAATCTGCAGTTACTGTTAAAGAACAACAAATGCATAGGCCTGTCACGATAAACAATAAATCAATTATTCGCATGATAAATGAAAATTAACAACTTCATTTTCATTGATCGGCTTTATTGTTTCTTCGTGTCTCTTTCTACTGAAGACACTGGATGACACAAAGCTCAACTCCGGTGCTCTTCACTGACACCTCCCTTTCTCTTTAAAAGCCAAACTGTCCAAAATCGCATTTTTGGATCGCTAAAAGCAGCTAAACTGAGAATCTAAGCTACGAGCTAAGTTAACAGGCAGACCTCTGGGGGAAAACAAACCTCCGTCTTGTCGAAGCTCCAAAATTCAGTTGAAACCTGTGCGTTAATGTAAAAAGTTTTTCTCTGCAAAAAGAAGCTGAGAACTTGTTTACTGTTTTTTTATTAAAAGCTTTGTGTGAACAATGCTATGTTAAAGAAGAGCTCAAAACACACTGAGCGTCCGCCATTTTGAGAACTGAAGAGACAGCCCATGTCACGTCAAGGGGCCTCCCTCCCATTTTCTTAGAGACGCTGCTCGCTTCCTCACTGTCCATCCTTCAGTTCAGTCTTATACTGCTATCCGGTGGTCTAAAAAAGATACTACACTCAAAACAAATTGAAAATTTCTTTTTAAATTTGACAATAATTACTGATTGTCAAATTTCAATCAATATTACAGTTTATCGCAATAATTTGAGCCAATAATTCGCCCAGCAAAATTTGTTTTCATGACAGGCCTATGAATATACTTTTTTGAACAATTGTCACTTTTTAATGCCAGTTTTAGACTATGATCAATTTATCATGAGGAATGCCAAAGTTATACAGTTCTGGTCAAACATTGCAAATTCTGTTATGCCTGTTTTACTGCTAGATCTTATGAGATGTGTTAGTGCTTGGGGTATGTGCTGAGAATGACTATCAGCTACTACCACACCAAGCTTTACCTCAATATCACTAAATTTAGCAGGTTTAAGCCATTTTTGTGTTTGGTAAAGTTGATTGCCTTCTGAAAGTTTCATTCAAATCCATTTGGTGGTTTACAAGATGTTTTGCTAACAGACAGCCCTTGATGGTAGCAGGTTATAATAATAATAATGAATTTAATTTATAACGCGCTTTTCATTAGTGAAAATCTCAAAGCGCTACACACATTGAATGTTACACACATTCATACACCGGTAGCGGCAGACTACCATGCAAGGTGCTTTCCAGACCTACCGGGAGCAACTCGGGGTTAAGTGTCTTGCCCAAGGACACAACGACACATGGTGTGGGGAACCGGGATTCGAACCGCCAACCTTCCGATCGGGGGACTGCCATTACCACTACGCCACGGCTCAGGTTAGTCATAATAAAGACCTGTCCAACTGACAAAAACAAAAGAAACAACATTCCTGTGAAAGCACCCTTTCATAAAAGCCTCTGAAGCGGCGCATCAAGTGTTGAATGCACTTTTATTGTTGCGGTGTCAAATGAAACAGCGTCACCATTCAGAGAGGGGTTAGGAGAAAATGGTCACGTAAAAAAATAGAAAATCAACAATCAAAAATGATCACACGGGGACAGGTCTGGTTCCCGTGGCAACATGGACATACATTTTAAAACAAGTGTTCCAGATCCAGACATGTAGGTGTTGGATTTGCACATTTTTTCCACAGCCTACATTAAATCTCCAATGATAAGAGTCCAGTTTACTCAGCCATGCATACAGTTGACAATTCCACGTGTTGAGTCAGTGTCTTCACACGAGCTGGCCAACTTCAAATGTAAATTATTTACACTACCAGTAGATTTGTCCACGTTCTCGTTACTACGATTAATCTGAATACTCTGAGCACACAACAGAAGGCATCACATGAGCCACTTATTCTTATGGAGGAAAATAAAATGCCAAAGTGTGGCAAATGTTGGCATCTTCACGTTGAATGCCCCCCCCGTTCTTGACTCATGTTTGAAGAAATGATTGTTTTTGTGAGTTTAACAAAGATAACTTTCTATCAGGATGAAGGGTTTTCTTACATTACTTCCTGTCTTCCAGAAAAGAAGAAAACATCACACGATATGTGAAATCCGGCTTTGTTTAGTTTTATACCTCAAAGTGAGAAAATGGGAAAGAGGTGACTGAACCAGTGTTCGAAAGAAAAGACACCAACTTGTCCATTTTCTCTTTATTAAAACTAGGATCAACTGGAAAAACAAAAGCAGATGGAGGTGTTTTCAGGTCACCTCTCTGTTTCAGCCCTGTAATGAGTATAAAAACCTTCTAGCGATCATGAAACAAACTGAACTGGGAGGAAAATCTCACATACGGTGACACAATTACCCCTACACTTGTTTGAAATGACTGGTTCTCAGAAAGGTTTTATTGGATTTGTGTGTGGCGGCCGCCTGCGATGAACTCATTGTAACCAAGAAATGCATCTCGGTGTTTATTGTGAAAAGAAACCAAGAGGAGGAGATCTGTTGCTCCTAAATTGCAGATTAACAAATCACAAAGATACCAATTTGTGATTATTTGCCAATTGCTCTTCTATAAATCTGAAAAGACCTAAAATAATAATAATAACATAAGGCGAGGGCATGGTCCTTTGTGTCATTTGTCAATTTCTCTTGCGGCAAATTCTTGGTTTTCCTCATTCATTACTCACTTGTCATTAATTATCATGTCACTGAGGCCTTTCTGCTCCACTGAGTTATTTTACGCTGCACTCAACCATGAATTTATTCTAAGTTTAACTGGCATGTGTGTATCTAAATGTGCATCTGTCTGCTCCAACTCCAAAGAGCGTCCTCCCTGTAGACTTTTCGCCGGGCCTGTTCTCCGAGCCCCCGGGGGGCTATTGTATATTGCACGAGGAGCAGCAGGGGTCATCCTTGTCTGGCTGGGCAGCGTAGTCCATCTGCCTAACTATCTCAGCAAACAGTTCGTCTACCATGGTTTTGCTCTTGGCTGAAGTCTCCATGAAAGGGCAGCCCCACTCCTCGGCCAGGGCCTGACCTTCGCCAGACGACACCTCCCTCTCGCTCTCCAGGTCGACCTTGTTCCCCACCAGGATCACAGGAACCTTTTCGTACCTGAAGATGCACACAAAAAGACCCATTAGGGCATAAAAAACAAAAGCTTATCAGTGATGATACGGTAATCACGTTTTTGGTCTTTGAAATTGACGGACATTTTACCTATTAGACCTATTACTGTACTGTACTATGTCAAAGCTTAGTATTGTCATGTGCTTAATGAAATGTAAAGGTATAGTTCTGATTTTTTTTATTTTTTTTACTGTTTCTGTGCAAAGGTTAAGAACAAATATCAGAATCAGAATAAGCTTTATTATCATTGTACTGAGATACAGCAAGAATATGTTCGTACAGTCCTCTGAAAGACAGGCGGAGTGCACGTAGCTGCTGCTATGATAGTGCGGTCTCTTATCCTTTTCAGAACACTTTTTTAGACAGAAAAGGGAAAAAAGCCATGAGGAGAGGATAGTGGCATTACAAGAAAAGATCTCTTCACACCTTAAGACATTAAAAAACTCTGCCGACAAGCACATTTATGAACACGTTACATATGCATTTGACGGCGGGGGGGGGGGGAGACCAAGCTTTTCCTTAGTTACAATTTTTTTCAGGAGAAATCGATATGTCGGCCTGTTTTCTAGGCCAACCAGGGGTATCAGATTCAGATAAGACACAATTGTTGATTTTCTTCAGGCAGACTATATTTTACTTGTCAGCCTTGAGCCCTACTGGTACCGTATTCGTCGGCCTATAAGTCGCACCGGAGTATAAGTCGCACCAGCCAAATATGCCCAATTAAATGGAAAAATCAACGTATAGGTCGCACCGGCCTATAAGTCGCACCGGCCTATAGGTCGCACCTCACGTGAGCTGGTGTTTTGCCCAAATGGACTGGCTGCCAAATTGTTTGGAAGGACTTTTGACAAGATTATCACATTAAAACTACAGTATTTTGTTTGATGTGTCCTAATTAATAAATGAACATTATTTTGGACTGGCTGCCAAATTGTTTGGAAGGACTTTGTTGAACTTTTCATTAATAAATGAACATTATTTTTTTATATTTTGTGTCTTTCATCATTTATCTTTAAAGATAAACACATAAAAATATATTTTTATTAGCTGACATTACAGTAAAAAACGTGTCTCAGTTTAAAATGATGACAGAAACAGATACTGTATTTATTTTATGGCTTTTATTTATTTATTCAAAACCTTTGAAGTCTTCATCTTCTGTGTCTTAATTAATAAATGAACATTATTTTGGACTGGCTGCCAAATTGTTTGGAAGGACTTTGTTGAACTTTTCTTTAATAAATGAACATTATTTTTTTATATTTTGTGTCTTTCATCATTTATCTTTAAAGATAAACACATAAAAATATATTTTTATTAGCTGACATTACAGTAAAAAACGTGTCTCAGTTTAAAATGATGACAGAAACAGATACTGTATTTATTTTATGGCTTTTATTTATTTATTCAAAACCTTTGAAGTCTTCATCTTCTGTGTCACTGCACCATGTCAGACAGTCAACAGTGTAGGTACTATAAAGGGTTTCTTAGCGCCCATAGCGGCCGAAACTGGTACTGCACCATTTTTGGAGCTTTTGACCAAAGTCACATTATGACCAAAATGTTGGAAAAATCGACGTATAAGTCGCACCGGCCTATAAGTCGCAGGGCTTAGAAATGTAGGCAAAAAGGTGTAAAAAGGTGCGACTTATACGCCGGAGAATACGGTACTTTCAAGATCTGAAATGGACAGATTAGGGTGCATTCTACTGGTCCGTGCTTACGAGCCCCTACAAGGTCTTTTCCAACATGCTAGCGAGTCCCAGAGCCTCAGGTGGTCTGCGATTTTACAAATCACTTTTATTTTAAGGATTAACTCGTAAATCAGCTGATTTTGAGTCCTCAAAGCACGAACCAAACCTTCACACGCAGGCAGCATGACGAGGGCCAAATTAGCTGCAGCTGTCTTCTTGTATGTTGATAGACCAGGAACCAACCAATTACAAAAAGCAAGAATCCTGTTATCATAAATCCAGTTGTATATGTCTTCGGCATCCTCTTGAGATTCTCAGCGGGACATGAGGGCTCTCCAGGACTCGTTCGCTTTGTTGAAAAGATTTTGTTGATTGCGTTGAAAGTCCAGTTGATCAGATCCATGACAGTAGTTTTAGTTTCGGAAGATGTGTAAAATAGGAGCTCCGATACACAGACAAAGAATAAAAAAGCAGGTGGAGAACAGGAGAGGGAAGAGAATGCGTTCGCCTCGTACAAGAGCAAGTGAGGAAAATTTGTAAATAAAAAATCAGCCAAACAGCTTACTGATGTAGACAGCTTTTTGAAAGACCTCAGTTTTGGCGGAATCAGTGGCAAATTATGACTATAAGAGCTAGGTCTTTAGTTATAATTTAATACTGTAGCAAATAAATGCCAAAGTTGAAGACACTAGAGTCATGGTCCAATCACTTTATAGTCAGTTTCACAATCTAGAAGCTTGCTAAACGTGAAGTGCTTTCCCCTTTCTATACATCACATAACACATCTGACTTACTGTGTCTTTTTCTTTTTACAGACACTAACAACAACCTGAACATAAATGCCAAACTAACACGAAACAGAACAATCAACAAGAACAACCCATTTGAACACACAACCTGAAAAAGTCCACTCATTTCTGTCTATGTCAGAAAACATGTTTTCAAAGTATTCCTTCATTTAGTGCCACTTGTTATGCATTTGATATAAAGAACCAGACTGGTTCTTAGAACTGAACCCCATCTGATCAGCATCCTGTAAGCACAGTCTTAACCTTGGCCCAGACGAGTTTCGAGAGATGGGCAGTGAAGCTGTAACCCTTGACAGTGGGAGTTCTTGATAATCCTCTGAGCTCCAAACTGGCTGCCATACTGCTGAAGCACAGCAAATTATGGGAGAACTGGACGACCTCGAGGAAAGCCAGAGAAGATGGAAATCAAATCAAAAGGAGTTAACTGAGTAAATAGCTTTTTATTTTAAAGTTGGGAACGTGTGGCAGGTCTGTGAGGCAGTTCCGTCACATCAAAAGAGAAAACAAAGCTCCAAAGCATCAGACGCAACAGATCAAGTGTATTTGCTTCCTCTAAACAATATCTCTGTACAAAAAAAGTTGCTTTGCATGTTATCAGCACTGCACAACGTTGTAAAGTTTAAACTGAATCAGTGTTATCATGGTTTTCACATTCTGCTCTCCCTCTTTTGGGTTCAACCCTTAAAATATCATGATTATTGAAACACCCAGAAACACCATAACAAGACAGTGTAGAGATATAGAACCCTTGGTAATATATAATCTAATGTTGGAGACATGGGGAGACTGCAGAAGTGTTGATATTCTTCCAGGTTGAACATCTCTCAGATGTTTGAGCTGTAAGCTCCAGCTTTAAATAAGCTTGAACTTCCAAACTTTGATCTAGTTATGAATACGTTATCCGGTGAGTTTACATTATTCGGTGAACTTTAATCTCAGCTATTCCCCATTTTCTGTTCCCAGGCTCAGCTCACTAACCGAGAGGAGCTAGCAGGAATTAGGAGCTAAGCTCAGAGGTTGGTCGGCGTGTGACCAAAAGCATGAAAGAGTTCCACTTTCAGCTGGGAAGCTGCTTGAATGAGAAACTAGACCTTTAACATTCAGCATACAGAGCTCGAGCCTCATTTGGTACATTTCTGAAACAAACCAAGAACTACCGGTAGTTACCTTGAGAATTACTGTTGACTGAATTTCAGTGGTAGATTGATTTTTACTGTGAACTTTTAAAATCTCACACATAAATAAAACATGGCTACTTTCTTTTTGATCTTACAGTGCAAGTGCATGCACAAGTTATTTCTTTAATCCAGTCTATACTTTTAAAGTAGTTCTGTAGAACAATCAAAGTTTGTGCTCAATAATCCAGGTAAAAAAATCCATCAAAGTTCAGTAAGGTCATCTGGACGATTTCTTTTTGTTGAGATGTTTCGTCCTTCATCAATCCGAGGAGCCACAAACAAACTCAGCCCCACAAGCAGCACATTCCCATAGTGGACCAGCCAGTTTGCTGGTAACTTTGATATTTTGAACCACTTTGGCTTTGGCTGCCTCAGAGGAGTCGATGGGGGAGAGGGTGGGTCCCAGAAACCATCTTATCACCAGCAAGCTGGTTGGTACACTATGGGAGTGTGCTGCTTGTGGGACTGAGTTTGTTTGTGGCTCCTTGGATTGAATAAGTCCTTTGGATGAAGGATGAAATGTCTGAAGGATGAAATGTCTCAACAAAATAAAGAAACCGTCCAGATGACCTGACTGAACTTTGATGGATTCTATAGAAAGGTTATGAACAGTTATTACTGTATTTTCCTGCCTATAGATCGCACCGGAATAGAGGTTGTTTTGTAATAATAATAATAATAATTAATTCAATTTATAACGCACTTTTCATTACTGAAAATCTCAAAGTGCTACACATATATTGAATGCTACACACATTCATAAACCGGTGGCGGCAGACTACCATGCAAGGTGCTTTCCAGTCCTACCGGGAGCAACTCAGGGTTAAGTGTCTTGCCCAAGGACACAACGACACATGGTGCGGGTCCCGGGAGTCGAACCGCCAACTTTCCGATCGGGAGACGACTGCCCTTACCACTACGTCACGGCCGCCCAGGTTGTTTTGTCCAATTATTGCCAAAAATTGGAAAAATCCATAAACGGGTTGCACCTTAATATAGATCGCACCTACGTCATTGCTGTCGTGACGCGTTATCCACCGCTGACGTGACGCGTCACCGCTGAGACAACACGGAAATGTGGACGAGTGTTTAGCTCTGTTGCAAATGTCTTCCACAGGAGCGCACAGCAAAGCTTTTAAGAAGATTAACACGGTAAAAAACAATTAGTGGTTTGCTAAAAATTATAGCTGACATTATAGCACAAGGGTTAGTGGTTTATTGGCCGAGTGGTTTATTAGCTATTTGCTAAAATATACACAGAAGTAAAAGGGAAGCTAACACGAGACGATTCCGTCTCTAAAAAAAACAATTTTATCTCAAATGTCTCATACAGGTCAACAGTTTGTAAATGAAACCCATATAATTACACTCTGTAAGCTGAAAAAATATCCGCCGAGTGGTTTATTAGCTATTAACTAAAATATACACGGAAATAAAACGGAAGCTAACACGAGACGATTCCGTCTCTAAAAAAAATGAATTAAGAAATCGAATTTGATCTCAAATGTCTCATACAGGTCAACAGTTTGTAAATGAAACCCATATAATTACACTCTGTAAGCTGAAAAAAAATCAGCTGAGTGGTTTATGAGCTAATTACCTAAATAGTATCTGTTTACGGTAGCTAACCGCTAACAACGATGCTAAAAAGATTGTTTTTTTTAAATCTCAAACATCTCATAAAGCTAGTCAGTTGTAAATGTCCATACAGTGATTACATTCTGTAAGTTTCATAAAAATCTGCCCTGTGGTTCTTGACTTATCTTGCTAACAAACAGCTAACAAACACAGCAAACAGACCCTGATGCATGCTCAATAATCCAAGTAGAAAAATCTAAAAAAGCTAAGTCTGGTCCTCTGGACATTCAAAAAACTAAACAAAACAAAGCCAAAAAAAAACTGTAGAAACGTTTCGTCTTTCGTCCGAAATTCTTCCTCAGTCCTATGGCAGTCCTACAGCAAACAAAAGTTACCTCCAGAGCAGGAGGCCGGGCAGCGACAGAGTCAGTCCGAGCAGAGGAGGCTTTTTTCGTACACATGAGCTGGAAACGGTTGGTGGACTCTCTGGAAGTGTCCCCTATTGGACAAAAGTGGTACTGCACTTTTTATTTTTATTTTTTTTTTTTACCCAAAATGAAAAACGGTCATATCTGAGCCAAAAATTGGTCTAAAAATATGGGAAAAAATCCATAAACAGGTCTCACCTCTCTATAGGTCGCAGGGCACGCAAATTAGGCAAAAAGCAGCGACCTATAGTCTGAAAAATACGGTATCTTGCTAGGAGTAGGGGGTAAAATTGTAGACGTTGGAGATTCTGAATCTTTTCAAATGTCAATTTTTATTTTTTATGTTAATCTGTGGCAATACTTGACTAGAGTCAGCAAGGTGGTTACTGTGGTTCTGTTTGTTCTATTGGAGTGACCATAGCTTTTTGTAGTAGAAACATGTTGCAGTGAAGCGGTGTGTTTTTCACATTTCTTTGCTGAACCCTCAAGAAACACAATTGTTTTTAGTAATGACTGAAACATTTGATGGTGTTTAATTTTAAGTTGGCATCTAATTGTTGTTCATCAGCATGTGATTAATGATCTTTGTGCATTCTTTATTAGGCATATAAATCAGTGTATATTTACAGTATGTAAAATAAGCCATTGTTATGCAGATTTTAATGTGATCAAAATGCATCAATAATTGTTTTTATAATCGTATCACAACCCTCTGAATCAAAATTGAATTGAATCTTGAGGAAGCTAAAGATGAACATTTCTAGATTTCATCTGTAGCTTAAAGAATATTTTCTCTAAACGGACATCAAGAGTTCTATCCTGACCAGACTAATGTGCTAACAGCTAAACCAAGCTGGACCTAGAACAAAACGTACTGCTGCTTTCTGTTATAAACTTTAAAGTCAAACATTTCATATCAGCTTATTTGAATGCTGTTTTATAAACCTTTACATATATATTGGTTTGAAAACATGTGTATGTAGGCTTCAAACTGGTAGATTCAAATATCTCACTGATCTGCTGCAGCCATATGTTCCACAGCACTCTCCGAGGTTGGCAGATCAGATGCTTTTATTGGTTCCAGGCACTCGCTTTAAGCTCAGTGGTAACAGGGCCTTCTCTGTTGCAGGTCCAAAACTGTGCAATGAGTTATCACTGCATGTCAGACAGGCTGCCCCCTTCACTGTTTTAAAGTCTTGTTTGAAAACTCACTTTTATTCACTGGCTTTTGACACTGTGTGAGTTGATTTTAATGTCTGTATTCTATAATGTTAGCCATTTAGTTCTTATCTTTACATATTTGGATCTCTGTATTTAATTCTGTGGCCTTTGCTTGTTTTGTTTTTGCTCTACAGCACTTTGGTTGGCCTTGTTGCTGTTTTAAGTGCTTTATAAATAAAGTGGTATGGTATGATAGTTTCAAATTGACTCCCAATGTAAACGTATTGGACATCTTTTCGGAGTGCATAGACATATGTAGCTTAAAAAATACAAGACAAGTGTAACTAGATTGTCCTAGAATTGCTTTTTTTGCCACAGTTTTGGTTTCCATTATAAATAAAAGGACAATTACACATCAGCTTTTGAACAATAGTGAGCTTTTTCTCATCACTCAAAGCCCTTAAAATTTACTGATGAATCAATTTGAGCAATGGGGTTGAAAAGAGAAACTTAAATGCCAGTTTAAAAGTTGGTGTATCTTGGGATTAGTTTATGCCCTTTTGAGTCCAACCCTTGAAATATCATAGTTACTGAAATACCCAGAAACATCATGACAAGATAGAACAAATGCTTTTGTCTGATAAAAAAAAAACCATCAAAATATAAATGACATGGCTTTCTGTACTCTCTCTCGCTCTCTCTACATTACACAATAGTGTAATTAAAACTTCAGTTATACCAGAAAATGGCATTTATAAATAACTATACTGTATTTGTAATTAGTTTGACAATTACCGTACAAGTTTAAACAAAAGTAACTGGACTTCCTTTTGTTTTTTTGAGCATGTTTGCTTCCCATCCAAGCAGCTTTCTTAAGACACTTCATGTTAGATGGTAAAAAAACAAACAAACGAGGAGTTAAATACACAAAGTGGAAATGGATCACATTCCCGTAGGGCTGAAAACATTACCAGCTGGAAACGCTTTGGATTTCACTACGTCTCAGATGGGTGTCATGGGAGCCTCACCCTTCTATCATTCTCTTTGTGGATTATATTCAGGGTTTCTGAGAAAAACAAGCCCACTCCCACCTGAACCTCTGTTCCCATAGCCCCCCCACCCCACCACCACCCGCCTAGTGGAG
>JBBPBX010067055.1:7908-19505 GCA_038048925.1 Garcialebias charrua
GACCTGCATTGTGCTGCCAGCCGTCTAAATTAATTAACATGGCTTTGAAATTGATCTCAGAATGGAAGTCGAAGCGTTTGCCGGGTAATGCTGTCGGCCACAGTTGTTAGCGCGTCTCGTCGTCTGCTTCCAATTGGAATCATATTTGTGCAAAGGTGCGGGCTGTGCGGCGCGGCTAAAGATTGCTTCGTGGCTGTTTGGTCAGGTTGGCGTTACAGCGTGCATGCCAATAATGTTTTGCCAGGGCTGAGGGGAGCGACGTAACCTTTCTTAAAATCAAGGACGTTTCCTCTCTTTTTTTTGTGCAGACCGTGCAAATGTGAGTGTTTGTGCCCGAGTGGAGGCAGACAGGCAGGAGGGGAGGGATCAGAGGGGCTCTCGTCGGTGCGATTGTGTGACTCTTACTGAAAGTGACACCTCATCAATTCTCTGCATATTTCTGGCACTAGCTCAGCACGCTCAATGCACTAATATCCCTCCTTTTATAGCCGAGGAATCTGAGCCGCCTGCTAGGTTGGCTGCTGATGTTCATCCGAGCAATATCATAATTATTATTTCTCTTCCGTGGGGCGGTTTTTGTTTGAGAACTCTATCCACGGATATCGTGGCTTTATAGTCTTTCGCAGATATGTTGGAAGCCCGCGGGTTAAATAACAGTGTGAAATATTTAGAGCCGCCGTAATTTATCAATTAATCCATGGGGAGAGATTAAGTGGGAGCAATTTTGGTGATTGATTAATTGTGCATCTCATTTTTCAAGCTAAAAGGGAATTCCCTCGCTGCGTATTTGAGACTGTTGGAAGTGAAAAACGGAGCGTTTCTTGCACATTGAAATGCACTGATGCTTGATCAGTGAGCACTCTGAACAACTTTTATTGTCGCCTGCTTAATATTGATACAGTGTGTATTATGTATGTACGTTTACACCTCCAGTGAAGAGCCAATAAAGAATTCCTGACCTAAGGGGAAAAAAATGACTCAAAAGTTGCACTTTTCTATGAAGGAATATTCATAAAATATTGATTGTTCCTCCCTCCTGCCTCTCCCCCTTCGCTGCAGCTGTACATCATTTGCTTCATGTTAAAATCCCGTCTAATTTGGTTTTCTTTGAAGACTTGCGCGCTGCTGTTTGAAGGAGACCGCGGTGTTGACGTTTCCCTGAAGTTGGCCTAAAACAGAGCTTTTTTATTTATTTCTGATACGTCTCATGACTCCCCCGTGCAGTCTGATGAGAGGAAGGTGTCCAGGAATACATTTGAAGCATTTACTGGAAAATTAAATAAACCAATCGACTCAAAATTCTGGGGCGAGGATCGAGGTCTTAAAGGCTGAATGGCGCTCTCGTCAGTGAGTCATCAGACGCATGCAAGACACGGATCAGCTGTAAGCCTTCGAATTAGCAGTGGGACATGGTTACCTGGCAGTGCTTGAAAACAAATAGGTCTCTTTTGAAAGAAATGCAAAAGAAGGGCCTGTTTCAAAGATGTTTTCTCTCATCGTGTAACAATATTGGGTGACATTTCTATGATTTCTCCTCTGTCAGAATGTGCGGACGTGATAGCACGCCACACAGCGACAGCAATTCTTCCCGGGAGTCCTTATTTTCCTTTTTCTTTAGTGACAACACCTTCAGCCATTGAAGTCACCGGGCTTTTCAGGTGAGACACATTTAACAAATCTTCACCGGTCTGGAGCCCACCGGCATTGTCTGCCCGCTGCTCCAGCCTCATGACCCTTATTTTGCCAGACATTTCGGCCGAGATTAGAATCTGTTTAAAGACAGACACTTCACGCAGGAAAGGCTTCAGGCTTAAATCCCTTTCAGGATCAAACAGTCGGCTCGATGTTCCACACCGCCGGCACGCAGGTTGAGTTGAATTACAATTTTATCAACATTGTTTTCAAGATGGACTTCTTGTTCTGTGCAGTCATTCAGGGAAGCTTCTAGCATTCAGAGGAAGCAGCCATTGCATGCGCGTAGGCAAGGGGGGTTCGGGGGGTTCGAACGAACCGCCCACTTTTAAAGGAGAAGTTGACAATGCTGAATTGATGTGGCTGGATAGCTCAACTGATAAAGCCTCTGCCTTCAGTCCCAAAGGTCGTGAGATCGAGTCCCGCATGGTACAACATTTTTTTTTTTTTTTAATTCATTCCAAATTAAAAAAGCACAAGAAAACTATTTACAAAACAGCAAGGAATAAAACAATGCATTAAATGAAAGGAATCAGACGAAGAAAATAATCTTATCTGCCCCTTCTCAAACTATTTTTTTTTTTCAAACACTTGATTCAAACAACTAATTTTACATTTGTCTTTTATTGGATAAAAAAGTAGTTAATATGCGCCTGTGAAGAAAGAAGAATGTGTTAACCACAGGCTGTGGTTAACACATTCTTCTTTTTTTATCCAATAAAAGAGTGTTTGGAAAAAAAATAGTTTGAGAAGGGGCAGATAAGATTATTTTCTTCGTCTGATTCCTTTCATTTAATGCATTGTTTTATTCCTTGCTGTTTTGTAAATAGTTTTCTTGTGCTTTTTTAATTTGGAATGAATTAAAAAAAAAAAAATGTTGTACCATGCGGGACTCGATCTCACAACCTTTGGGACTGACGGCTGAAGCTTTATCAGTTGAGCTATCCAGCCACATCAGTTCAGCATTGTCAACTTCTCATTTAAAACGAACCGCCCCCCACAAAATTCTGGCTACGCCCATGCATTGGTACCTGTGCTGGTTTTAATTACTGACATCTTCATTTTGTTCCGCTAAAGTTTCACTTTCTCATTTCACTTTTAGTTTTTTCCCACCCCAACCCAGATAGTTTTATAAACTGAGATTTTCTGTTGCATTTGCAACTTTTATCCGCATGCAAACAGTGTTTATCAGTGAGAATAACAAAAACATCAATGTGCAAAAGTGGAAATTTACTGCATTTTTTTTTTTTTACTGGTGTTTTTTCATCGGTCTGTTTATTCTGATGTTGTTGCATCAAACTTTTGTTGTGTGCTGAAATGGATAATACATTAAATGTATAAATGCTGTCAAAACCGCAACAACAAAAAGAGTTAATAATACATTTTACAAAACTCTTTAGCCAGGCAAAAATAAATTGTCTTTCTTTAGATTTATTGTGCTGCTAATGTTGACAGTATTTATTTAAATTCCTGCTTTGTACTGATATTTTAAGTTAAATATCTGCTGTAGTTTTTCTAGTTCTTTAGAACTGATTGAGCCAGTGGCAGCATTTATGATTTTGCATTTGAGTAGTAAGCATCCAACCTGCTGCATTAGACAACCCAGTGTTTGTTTCTTTGCAGACCTTTAAAGGTGCAGTCTGTAAGTTTCTGTAGAACGCAGCACAATTTTCAACAGGGAAAGCATTCTGGTCCCTCCCCCTGAGAGCCATATATGGCTCTGCTCCCCCTTGCTCTCGCTGAAATTCAGCTCTGCTTCCTTAGCTCCGCCTCCACTGCATGTCCTGTCTCAGCCGCTGCGATCTTCTGTGTTTATATGTTAATAAAACGTTCTAAAAAATAAAATAAAAACATGGAGCGCTGGTCCAGCACACCAGAACACCAGGAAATCTGCAGAGCCTCGCGCAGCCACGTTGAACCCGAGTTTAATTCGCTCGTGACAAATTCATTCATTTCCTCATTTCAGTCATGGAGTCAGCGGAGGAGGAAGCGATCACTTGACTTTTGGCAAAAAAACAAAAGAAAAGTCCAGATCAGGGATGAAGAAGGGGAATTTAATACATTTGTGTCACATACAAAACAGTTTTGCATCGCTTTGCAATTATTTCAACGAGAACCTGCGCGGCCGCTGGGGCTGGGACAGGCGGGGGCGTGGGTTAGGAGCGTGAGAAGCTCTGTTTTTATTGGCTGGTTAAAAACTCTGTTTTTATTGGCTGGTTAACGGCGGGTCACTGTGGCTTTTTAGAAATGCTTTTAGTACCACCTGGAGAAGCAAGGGGACTATAGTTTTTTTCAGAGATTACTTTGTCTAACATCAGTCTGTCAGGAGATAGTGACAGAGTGAAGAAATATGTTAAAAATATATATTTTTAGAAAAGTTGCAGACTGCACCTTTAACAAAAGATTTCAGTGACACATCAGCACTGAAAAACCATAAAACCTGCCAGATGTGGAGAGGTGACTATATTCCAAATTGCTCAGTTTTAAAAAGCAAAGGCAGAGGAGTAGAGTGTGGAGCGTTGGTTTGGAGGAGGACACTGGCTCTAAGCTGCTGTGACGCCCTCAGCCTTTAATAAACGCCACAACGCTCTGAGTACTATGAGCTTCTTCTCAGCTTAGAGGCGACTGCTTCCGAACTGGTGCTGAACCAAAGCAGACAAGAGAGCATCAGCTCAGGCCTCCACCGGCCTGCTACACATTTAATGCCCTTGTCGGTGGGAATAATCCTCTGTGCCTCACGCCGCTGCCAGCAGCAGCACCGCGTGGTGCCTACATGCAATATGCCACCGCTCAGGACCAAGCCAGAGAGCCAGCAGAAACACTTTGTGGACTTCCTGGGCAGGGTGGGGTAAAAGTGATTAAAAATGGCAACAAATGAAATTAGGGACAATATCAGATAGATTCACTGTAAAGTGGGACCATATCTGAACGAAGCTGCAATAATGACAAGAGCAACTGGATGCAGTGCAATCATTCACTCCTTATCTCTGACGGAAACATAATTGGTCTTAGCCCACGTTTAGCCACTTTTTCATCCTGGGCCGTACAGTTTTGATTTTACCCATCTATCATTCTGTGATACAACTGGACAGAAGGCATGGTCATTTCACCGAAACGCACTTATACAAGTAATTACATTTTTTAAATTTGTGTATTTTATTAACACTATACATTTCATATAATGTGTTTTATATGAATAACTTTCTCTGTGGGGGAAAAGTCAGTTTTTATTTACCGGTACTGAAAAATCTTTAACTAGTCTGTTGGAAGATTATGCTGCAACCATTCTTTTTTTCCATTTCAGCATTATGTCCTGAAACTAAACAAACTACAGTAGTCCCTTGATACTTTGCGGTTTGACTCGCTCTTTCACGGGTTTTCAACGTAAGATTGTACACGACACACGATTGTCAACTTTAATTTTACTCACGTGATTGGGACGGTACAGGATAAAACATTAACATGAGCGGGAACCAACCAATAGGACAAAAAAACAAAAATAATCTTCGGACAGGCGCCACTGTTTTGTAGTTTTCTTTCAATAAGCCTATACTGTAACACAAGTCACAAGAACTACACGGCCCAGAAGCCAACAGTGCATCCGGCTGCTGCTTTCTGCCAAAATCCCAACAACAGCAATGGAGGGAGCAAACACTAGCGGAGAAACCGATGTGGTAAAAATAGTTTTGCAAAGCAAAGTCAGAAGTAACGAGTTATTAAACTCACAGAACTGGCAGGAAAGTCCCAAATAATCCTGAAGCTGCACTCATCCTTCAAGTTGTAGTATCTTCACTGGTGAGTACCCATATAAAATATACCTTTCTTTCAACCTTTATTTATACAGATAAATCATACTGAGCCTGGATGATTCATTTACAAGTGAGACCTGATTAGACAGACAAAAAGTAATGAAAGTGACACATGTAGGAGTTGGAGGCAAAAAATAAATAATCCCTAACAGACTGTCACTCCTTGGCCGAGGACAGAGAGCCTGAAATTGAAAAAACACCCTGCACATAAGCACATTATTTTTATTTTATTATTAAAGTTTTTATTCATTTTACATATAAAAAAACAACAACAACATAAAAGATAATGAAAAAAAAAACAATTTCATAAATTTGTGAATGAATTAAAATACATACAATGAAAGGTTGCAGAAAGAAGAAAATTTTTATTTTGTCTGCCCCTTTTTTCAAAAAAACAAAAACCAAAAACTATTTCAAACAATCAATTTAAACAATAATCTTACAGAAACAACAGATCAATTTAGTAACATTTCACACTCAACAATTAACAAATACATTTGAATGCTTTAGTATTTTGCTAGAAGTTTATACTTGATAATTTTTTTGAATTTCATCACAGAGTTTACATCTTTAACATCTTTTTCCAAAACATTCCACAATTCCACTCCCTTATTTGAAATAAAACGTCCCTTCGAACTAGTCCTATATCTAGGTTTAACAAACATTTCAGTTCCTTTTAAACTGTAACAGCTTTCTCTCTTTACAAAAAACATTTGAACATTTGTGGGTAGCACATTCTTATGAGCCCTATGCATTACTAACAAAATATTGTAGTCTACCAATTCATAAAATTTCAATAGTTTGAGTTGTTTAAATAATACATTCGATGGATGACGATAAGGCTTTCTAGCAATAATTCTCACCGCTCTTTTCTGTAAAATAAAAATAGAATTTGTTATAGTTGTACAGGCTTTACCCCAAACCTCCACACAATAAATTAAATGTGGAACAAAAATTGAGTTATATAGCAAATAAAGAGCCCTATCATTTAACAAGTCCTTTAGTTTATACAATACAGCAATAGATTTAGATAACCTAGTTTTAACATAATTTACATGCCGTTTCCACGACAATATCTCATCAACAATTACACCCAAAAACTTCACTTCATCCACTCTACTTAGTAGAGTAATGACGCAGACATTCCACAGGGGAGTGGAGACGACCTGTGTTGTTAAAGAGTTGAAAAGTATGTAAGAGTTAAAGAGTTTAGAACATTGTTAGGAACATTGCAAGAGTGTGGGAAGAGTTTATAAAGCCTTAAAATATATATAAATACCAAAATAAATATAATGTTCATGCATTTTTCACCTATCGTGGTGGTGTCTGCGATGTAACACCCTCGATAAGTGAGGGACTGCTGTATTCTGAATTAGTCTGTTTGAGTTTAACCAAAGAAAACCTTTTGTTTGAGATTCATTTACTTTGCCACGTGAAGGCGGGCTCTAGGTTGTTGTCGTTTTTGTACGTGGCCATTGTTTACTCCTGTTTCACTGTCATCTGCGAAGGGTAAAAAATGTTCCGTGCCTTTGCATTTACAAATGATGCCCTTTGCGCCGCCCTCTCCTCAGTTTGTGTCATGTTTCAAATTGCAGAAGGAAATTAATTGACACAGGTGGGTAACGCTACGCCCATCTAATCACACCCTTGATAAAACAAACCCAGCTGCATAAAGCATTGAACTTTAACCAAACCATGTGCTGTGACTGTCAGTATTCGAGAAAAAGAGCTTAAACCAACACATTAACTTTTAATTTAAAACAAGCTTCACAAAATAAGAGCTATTCCCTGTGACATGATTAAAGGGACTCTTTAAATTAGAAAAACTAAAAGCATGAATTGCCAAAAAGGCAAAAAAATAATAATAATCTTGTCGCAGGCTTATGTGAAAGTGATTTGAAATCTGAAAACAGGGTGAGAATGTCTGCAGTTTATTTTAACACTATCGTTCAATACCAGCTCAGCCTTTGCAAACAAAACAAATTAAATTTTGTATGGATCGCGCTGCAGCTCCAAGATTTTCATTAGAAAATTCTGGTGCAAAAGCATAGGCTTTCCTTTTAGATTATCTTCCCCTCATTAAAAAGCCGAACAGATGAAAGCTTTCTTGTATGGATTAGAATAGTTTAGCTGCCCAAATTACCAGATATTTGACTTTTTATTGCCCATTCCGATACATTTCTGTCATTACGGTGCCAAACCTGAACTGACAGTGTTGTTTTTGTGGACGTTCACCCAATCGAACGCAAGGTCACGCTTGATTAAATGTTTGTCTTCATTTGAGCTCCTTGCCATGCAAGGCTTTCTCTGAGGAGAGTAATTAAAATAACTCCCACCGTTTGCAAATGTTTACAGGAGCATTCATTACCTTCTCTGGGGCAATCAGCGGAAACTAAAGGTCATGTTTGTCCATCTTTTTGTTTATTTGTTTGCTGTTGTTCCATCTCTTTTTCTTCCCGTCTAAATTTCAAGGTTAGGTGTTTCTCCGCTAACAGGTACTGAAAATGAATGGAGTGGGTGAAATGTTTTTAATAGGGATGGAACCGATCCGATCCAGTATCGGATACCAGCATAATTTAAGTATCGATATCAGATCCAACCTGCCGATATTTCCGATTCAGCTTTAAAGAGCACTTGTGTTCCATCACATTCTGTGACCACTGTCACTGTCTTACTCTTAACATTGTGTACGTTAAAGCCAATGAAGACACTGTTGAGCTTAACAACAGGAAACTTACAAACTGTAACAACACACATGAGGCAAGTCTACCACCCACATGTCCTTCTCACTCATGGTTCAGCTGGAAAAACTAAAAAAAAACAGCTAAGCATGATGGGAAAGACAACACAGCCACTCCCCTTAACCACTAAGGAAGTGGATTTTGTTGTCTTTCCCATCATGCTTAGCAGTTTTTTAGTTTGCCAGCTTTAGGTCCATCTGGAAAACTAAAAAAATGCTAAGCATGATGGGAAAGACAACACAGCTACTCCCCTTAACCACTAAGGAAGTGGATTTTGTTGTCTTTCCCATCATGCTTAGCATTTTTTTAGTTTTTCCAGCTGAATCATGAGTGAGAAGGACATGTGTGTGGTAGACTTGCATCTTGTGTGCTGTTACAGTTTGAGAGTTTCCTGTTGTAAAGCTCAATAGTGTCTTCATTGGGTATATCTCACACACAATGTTAAAATGAATAATCTCAGTACAAAACTTTCATTATACAGATTCACATACCTGAACAGTATCGGATCGGAAAAGTATCGTATCGGTCGATACCCAGTTCTTTATCGGTATCGGAAGTGAGAAATGTGGATCGGTGTATTCCTAGTTTTTAAACTGAATTTCAAGCTTATTTTGAAATTGATTTTTTAAAAATTGTTAGCTTGTCACTAAAACAGTTGAGATGTAGATGGCAGCATGCCAGCACTTTTACTCCATCTCTTCAGGGTGCTCAGTTATTCACCCATGGCATTGTATTGTGTCAACTTTTCCCCAAAACCCCAGAAGAATCCCTGTTTGTGTTGAGTTTACGTAGAACGACGCTTTAAACTGTTGTAGTTTCCACCTAATTACGGTTTACTGAATGATGCATTTGCTGGTGCTTTGTTGTCTCCTGCCATCACATTTGAGTAGAAGACAGGGGAAATAAGGAATCGGTGGAGTTTCTTTGGATGGCTGGCTTCCTAGTTGCGTCCTGTGAGCTTGATAGCTTTACTGATTGCCAGTGTTGTAGCGTACTGTGAAGTGTCAATTGCGAGGCTACGGCGTAAGTGAGGCAGCTGTAATGGGAACCCACCAGTCAGGTCATTCAGCGGGGTCTGCATGCTGCAAGGACCTTTTTCTTTTCCCCCTGGATGTGCACATCAAGGCGGGGGTCCTTGGTATCCTCTGAAGACAAGGGTGTCCACTCAAAATTGCATGACCTATATTGTAACATATACAGGTCACTCCACCTCCGGTGGGAAGCCTCTAAATTGAACCCAGCTTGTGTCTTCGATTTCTTCCAGTCTCTCTCTCTCGTCCTCTGGTTTGCCTCCTTTTCTCTTATCTTCCATCTCTTTCCTTTCCCCCTCATGTGTTCACTGAGCTGCAAAGCTATTCACATATAGATGGAAAGATCTCTGCCTTTCTCTCCGAATTGCTTGGTCAGGATTTTCCTTCGCCGCACCATTTCTGTAATGGAGTTTAACTTTATTTACAAGATAGAGGAAAATGAGCTCTGCATTTGATGTGCACATCTACGCTTCAATAAACTGTTATATTGTTCCATACACTGTAGACGCTCACATGAGCGAATACCTACGTGTCAGCCACGAGAAGACTTGAATGGCAGGAGTATTATCATCTTCTGTGCCGTCATCCGTTCTGTAATCTATTTATGTAATCATTAAACGCAGCAATTCAACATCCCAGTATATGTATTTATATAAAGAATCTTCGTGGTCAACATAATGTGGTTTTTTTTATGTGGCTCTGCAGTTGTTCATGTCTAAGCAGCAATGTTTTTATTTTATTTTCAAAGTGAATGACTGTGACTCACTGCAATGCATTAAGCGATCAAAAAAAATCCTTAAAAAAATAATCATGTAGTACAATTTACCATTTTGAGGAACTGCGTTTATTCATTGAACACCTTTCTCACAAAACGTATATAATAATCAGCAAAAAGATTGTTAGGGTTCAAAGTGTCTTATTAGTTTAGTCTATGTGATGAAATTAAAATGATGTGAAATAACAGCAAGAATCTTTTGTTATTTAACAGATATGAAAAGTAAAATCAAAAAAGGCGTTCAATACAGAATCAACTGGACTTTATTTATCCTGTATTGAACGCCTTTTTTGATTTTATCATGTCCTGGACGACTGAGAATCTTCACCAGCAGATATGAAAAGTAGTTAAAAATCAAAACAAGTTCAATTTAAAGGCCTGTCTATCATGATCTGGTTGATTAGTTGAAACCAATGTGCAGACGGAGGTGAGGAACTTGAAGATAAAAATAAAGAATTTCTAATTTATTAAATAAGGAACACAAAAGGCTGGTGTGGCAGCAAAACGTACATACATTGAGGGATCAAGGAGACACGGAGGGAGACAGAGCATGAAGCCTTCACAGGACAAAGGAGGAGCACCGAGACACTGATTTTATAGAGCTTTGGAGCACACGTCACTGTGTGGGCGGGTGTCGGGGGCGTGTCGGGGCGTTCCGGTTTCGACCGCCATGTTTGTTGTCTTCAGAAAAAATAAAAGAAATTCAGGAGATTTCTTCCGTCACAGTTCTGAAAAGCAGGCAAAATAAAGTGGACTGTATCCTAATAAGCTTCTCCCAGGTGAGAAAAAAAAACTACATGGAAAAAATCGGTATAATTGGAAATGTTGCCCGTTTGAAATAAATAAATAAATGGAGCAGAGACCTGGAGTAATACTTACCTCCACTGACATTCCCTTCCCAGTCATTCATTTTAGCAGACCTGGTCTGTGTCAGTGTTTACACCACAAATAATTTTTATAATTACAAATCACTGGGAGAGCTGGTCCAATCTATGAACAGCTGGGTAGATGATTTGGACATTTTTAAAGCCCCCAGATTGTAAATACGTTGAAGGTACGTTGTTTTTGGCTCCTTAGTTGTACATAAATTATTAATTTACATTTCTTTCAGAATCAAACAACCTTCTGTATGCTAGGAGTATTAAAAACTGAGAACACTTTATTTTTAAAGTATGTTTTTTAACTAAATTACAAGGGTCCAAGTTGAAAATTACCTTATTTTTAATGACTTGAGCATGTCTAATAACATGTAGACTTCAAATCTTGATTAGATTACTATAATCACTATATACAGTATATGTATTAAGATGCATATATATACTGTATATTATAGATTGTCTTTTCATTCACCATTTTAATTGTGTTCACAGGTTCTGCTCTGACTCTGAGCCACCAGAACACCGTGGGTCATGCTGAGTAACAGTGTGTCTACACACAGAAATAAAATGGTGTGTGAATCATCAAAACACCTACATTAAAATACAGCTAGCAGTGAAAAAAAATCTTAAAGTGGTTTCATCATAAACACCAACTCCTGAACTTGGAGCAT
>JBBPBX010067056.1:0-19505 GCA_038048925.1 Garcialebias charrua
CTGTTTTTAGTATTTTACATTGTTTTATAATGTAGCCGTTTATTATGATATGATGCGAAGCCACGGAGCTCAGTGGGAAGCTGACAGCAGCTGGCCGGAATCAGAGCGCCCATCCCGGGATGAAAAAGAAAAACACACAGCTGAAGCCACGGAGCTCTAATGTCCAATGTAAAACTAACTTGACCACGGTTTAATGTGGCGTTATGGCTCTGCAGACATTGAACGTTGCGGTCTTGCAGTGTTTAGTGTAAAATACTTCCACACAGCGAACATGTTGCGATGAAAATTCGGCTAGCTGCTAGTTAAGATGCTACTCACCAGTGTTGCCAGATCTTGCGACAGAAACAAGCGACCGGCTCCATGAAAACAATCCCAAAACAAACGACCTGCTCTTTGAAAACAATCCCAAGACCCTGATGCATGCTCAATAATCCAGGTAGAAAAATCTAAAAAAAGCTAAGTCTGGTCCTCTGGACATTCAAAAAACAAAACATCCGAAGACCTGCTCTTTGAAAACAATCCCAAAACAAACCCAACTGAGTACTCAACTCAGTCCTCGCATTGTAGCTGGCTGCAAACTATGGAATGGATTTCCTGAATTTGAGGCGGGTCTTGTTACTCTGGGTTCATGAGACACGCCTCCATTCAGGAAATCCATTCCATAGCTTGAAGCCAACGTGCATCATGGATCGGAAACTATTGGCAGGTTGGATCAAAAATCCAAAACGTAAACAAGGCTGGTATCGGATGGTTTCCGCTTCTTGCTCAGAGGGCGGGCCACAGGTAGGGCCAGGCTCCGTGTTACACGGGCACTGGCTCGTGTTGGCCCCACCCCAGAACCGCCACAGGTCCTGGATTACTGAGAATCTTCACCAGCATGAAGCTGCTGCTTGTTTCTTAGCTGCGACAGTGACAGAGAACGTGTGTGTTTTTATTTTTAATTTAATGGTACAAGCAGTGATTAAATGTGAGTTATAAATAAATCTAACACAAAGATGGTAATAATTTAATGATTTAGCTTCAACTTTTAATTTGCTGGCAAAGTCTGAAGACACTGCATGTATGGCAGGATGAATTGCATTCAAACAGGAATTACAGTAATTCATCTCATCTACTAAAGTGTGTGTAATTAGTAGTCCAGCTGTGGAGAAAATCCTCTCAATAACAACAGTAGCAACAGTGTGGCTGTATTTGACCTAATTACTCACAACCTCTTCTTGGACCTGTTCCCCCAGGTGGGACAGGTCCCTGGAAAAGTTCAGAGTTCAGTCATCACAGACTTCTACTGGAGGTGATCTGGTGGATTTCCTTGAAGAGGAAGAAGACCGCAGCTATCTCTGTCCCAGACTGGAAATAAAACACAGAGGTAAAAAAAGAAGAAGTTAATAAGATTATAATTTGCAATTAAATAAAATATGCACATTTTCAGCAGTCCTGATGCATCCGCCAAATTTGGTGAGTTTTGGGATATGTTAAGGCCCCCAAAAGGACAATTCATTTGGAGGAAAAATTTCAGCTTGGGCCAAAATACTACAATTACAATAGGCCTTTGCAGCGCTTTGTTGCTCGGGCCTAATAAAAAGTTTTATCATGGATTTCTGTTCAAGGGGTGGGCAATGATCGATCTGATCGTGGTACTCCTTGGATCAAATCTGTGGATTTTAGAGCCAAACGTATGGTGACGGCGTTATGTCTTACTTTGCCACGTCGCCACGCCCACTTGCTCTACCCTAAGATTGATTGATTGATTGATTGATAAACAGTAAGGGTTGGAAATTGATTGATTGATAAACAGTAAGGGTTGGAAAGCAAGTTACACCAACATGTCTTGGGTCTTTGGCCACACTGTCATGCTGATTAGGTAACATGGGTCAGATCGGGATCGTTCAACGTAAAACTTGACACTTCCTGTTGTCAGGGGGCGTGGCTTAAATGATGTCATGATTTCACCATTCAGTCTTGCAGGGGACTGGATGTGGATCAATCACTGAAGGTATAGTTTTTATACAAAATTGAACCATAACAACAACAAAAAAATAAAAAATAAAATAAAAGGTCACCAAGAGAGGGAAACATCATTGCCGCTTAAGAAAATTTAATACAGTACTGAAAGATGACTGTCAAACAGGTCACAGACTATTTAAGGATCCATGAACTTCGTCACATCGACTTTGCTGAACGTCATGGTTACATCAAGGGGACTGTGAAGGACATCATCCATGACCCTGGCCACGGCGCTCCCCTGGCCAAAGTAGTCTTCCGTGACCCTTACCGGTTCAAGAGGAGAACGGAGCTCTTCATCGCTGCTGAGGGAATCCACACTGGACAGTTCATCTATTGTGGCAAGAAGGCTCAGCTGAACATCGGTAACGTTCTACCTGTTGGAACGATGCCTGAGGGAACGATCATCTGCTGCGTGGAGGAAAAGCCTGGCGACAGAGGCAAGCTGGCCCGTGCATCGGGAAACTATGCCACCGTCATTTCCCACAACCCTGAGACCAAGAAGTCCAGAGTCAAGCTGCCCTCAGGCTCCAAGAAGGTCATTGCCTCAGCCAACAGAGCTGTCGTCAGTGTGGTTGCTGGAGGTGGTCGTATTGACAAGTCCATCCTGAAGGCTGGTCGTGCCTACCACAAGTACAAGGCCAAGCGGAACTGCTAGCCACGTGTTCGTGGTGTGGCTTTGAACCCTGTTGAGCATCCCTTTGGTGGTGGTAACCATCAGCATATTGGCAAACCCTCAACAATCAGGAGGGACGTTCCTGCTGGTCGTAAAGTCAGTCTTATTGCTGCCCGTCGTACAGGCAGACTGCGTGGAACTAAGACCGTCCAGGAGAAGGAAAACTACAGTATTTTCCGGAATATAGGTTGCGGCTTTTTATCATTTTTGTACGGTGGCCGAGGGGTGCCAACGCGCAGCAAGAAGAGACGCTCTGCAAACGGACGGCTGCAAATTTTAAAAAAGAGCTGCAAACAGAAAAAGCTACAACGGAAGTGCTCCAGACCACTAGGGGCAGTCGAACAAAGAACAAATCATAAAGCATATTATAGTTTTCGGAATGGCACTAGTTATTTGTGTATTTAAACTTATTTATTTTAAGAATATTTTACACGTATTCGAAACTATCTCGTTGTATTTGTTTTAATACTGTGCGGAAGAGGAGCAATACAAGAATGCCAGGTTGGGTTGTATTTGTTTTAATACTGAGTGGAAGAGGAATGATACAAGGATGCCAGGTTGGGTCAGTGGTCTAAGTCTTAAACTCTAAGAGATCTCTTTGGATGCGGGAGACCTGAGTTCGATCCCCAGTGTCGGAAATTTTGTGGTATTATTTTCTTTTTTTTAAGCCTTTTGTTTTGGATAGATCGAACCAAGCAACAACAAAGATGTAGATGTATTTATCTATTCCACCCGATCTAGCCAAAAACAAAAGGCTTAAAAAAAGGCTTAAAAAAAAGAAAGTAATACCACAAAATTTCCGAGATCGGGATTCGAACCAGGGTCTCCCGCATCCAAAGACATCTCTTAGAGTCTAAGACTTAGACCACTGACCCAACCAGGCGTTCTTGTATAGCTCCTCTTCCGCACAGTATTAAAACAAATACAACGAGACAGTTTCGAATAGGTGTAAAATATTTTTAAAATAAATAAGTTAAAATACACAAATAACTATTGCCATTCCGAAAACTATAATATGCTTTATGATTTGTTCTTTGTTCGACTGCCCCTAGTGGTCTGGAGCACTTCCGTAGTGGTTTTTTCTATTTGCAGCCGTCTTTTTAAATTTGCTGCTGTTTTTTTAAATTTGCAGCCACTTCAGTTGTAGCTTTTTCTATTTGCAGCCGTCTTTTTAAATTTGCTGCTGTTTTTTTAAATTTGCTGCTGTTTTTTAAATTTGCAGCCACTTCCGTTGTAGCTTTTTCTATTTGCAGCCGTCTTTTTAAATTTGCTGCTGTTTTTTTAAATTTGCAGCGTTTGCACCCCTCGGCCACCGTATTTTTGCATGCCATGCGACCTATTTATGGTTTTTTTTTAAATAAGCTGATTTGTAATCATTTATTAACAAAAATTAAACAGAGACACACTCTTACAATAATGTCAGCTAACAAATGTATTTTTTTAGGTGTTTATCCTGCTAAAATTATTCATTTATTAAAGAAAAGTTTAGCTTAGACACATATTTGCTATAATTTTTAATCAAACAAATAATTGTTTTTAATTGTAAAATAATTGTTTTTAAGTGTTAATCTTCTTTAAAGCCTTGCAGTGCGCTCCTGTGGCAGACATTTGCAGCAGAGCTAAACAAGGTCCACATTTTGACGTAGGTGCGACCTATATTCAGGTGCGATCTATATATGGATTTTTCGAATTCTTTGGCAATAATTGGACAATGCGACCTATATTGTATTATACTCCGGTTTCCTCCCACAGACCAAAAAACATGCTTGTTAGGCTGATTGGTGACTCTAAATTGACCCTAGGTGTGAGTGTGAGAGTGGATGGTTGTTTGGTGTGAGTGAGACAGGTCCCTCTTGTAAATGAGTCCCCGTGACTCAACGAGGCTAGCCTGTATAAATAAAGGTTGAATGAATGAATGAATGAATATTCAGGTGCGACCTATATTCCAGAAAATACAGTAAATGTCTCTGTTGTTAATAAAACGTGTTTCAAAAAGAAAAAGAAAAAAAAAAGCATCCATGAAGAGTCAGGAGTCCAGCTGGTGGGAGTATCATTCCATGTCTGTCAAGTCCTGCAAAGCCTTTCAACGCCCAAGTCCTACCACTACATCTAGTGGTGAAGTGGTGGTACTCAACTTGAACTTGAGTCCTTGTATGTTAACCATTTCAACCAATTTTTTTTTTATTTGTTTTCTTGGAGTCTTATATAGAAAGTAAGCATTTCCATTTCACATATTTCATCTACTGTGGCTGACCACTCTCTCATTGTCGGTGGGCATTCATTAAGCCACTTTCTTGTTATTGTTTTCTTTCCTGCTATAAGTAATATTTTCAACAGGTATCCCCGGTGTTGAGTTCAGTTGGTAAATTACTTAAATATATGGTTTTGAAAATGTGTTCAATCTCAAAACCAAGGATTACTGTATTTTCCGGTGTATATGTCGCACCTTTTAATGTTTTTTTTTTTTCAAGGCCTGTGACCTACACCAGTGCGACCTATTTATGGAATTTTTTCCATATTTTTTGACCAATTTTTGTCTCACTTATGACCGTTTTTCACTTTGGCAGAAAATGGTGCAGTACCACTTTCGGCCGCTAGGGACGCTGTGCAGTACCAGTTTCGGCCGCTAGGGGACACTTCCAAAGGAGTACACCGACCGTTTCCAGCTCATGTGTCCGACAAAAAGCTCCTCTGCTCGGACTGACTCTTGTCGGCTAGGAGTGGGCCATATCGTCTCTTTTTCGATAATACCGGTGGATTTTTTGGCACAGGTGAAAAAAATTATATTGCGGCATCCTATGATGATGCCATTTGACTGCGTCTAACCTGCGCAGCACTGAGCCATGTGAAGCATTGCGGGCGCGAGCAAGCATGGAAGACCACAAGAGTGTCGCGGAACTACCTCCCGATTTAATTCCTAAAAAAGGAGCAACTTCTGTTGTTTGGAATTACTTTGGTTATAAAAAAGAAGATGTGAATCAGACGACCATATTCTGCAAGTCATGCAAGCACGTTGTTTCGGGTAAGGGAGGAAACACGTCAAATTTGTTTAGCCATTTAAAGCACAAACATCCTGCGCACTATGAAAACTGTATGCAGTTGAGAGAAACTTCGGAAATGGCGGGGACTTCAGGAAAAAACAAAACGAAGCTAGTCCAACAACACTGCATTGTTGATGCTGGTTATATTCTAAATCATAATCCTTAGTTTTGCAACCATCCCTAATTTATTTTAAGAAGCTTTTTGCAACCAGGCAATATACACACTTCTCTAACCCTTACAGGGTATATACAAGGCTAGATTTTTTTTTATTTTTAACAAAGATAGATCAGTAAGTAATAGAAGCAGAGATAGGAACAATAGACATAAGTGATCATGCCCCAATATACTTAACAATGGCATTGGGTGAAAAACAAAGAAATATCTTATGGAGACTTAACATCAACCTTTTAAATGATACACAAATTAAAAAGAAATTATCAGAAGATATATCCAGATACATTCATGAGAATGATAATGGCGAAACATCTCCACCCTTCCTCTGGGATGCAGCCAAAGCTGTATTAAGGGGGAAAATTATAGCCATAGCAGCAGTCAAAAAGAAACAAAGACAGAAAAAACTACAAGAGTTGCAAGAAAAGTTAAAAGAGCTGGAACATAGACATGTTCAGAATAAAAGTCAACAAATATTACAAGAAATTAGAAAGATAAGAAATGATATTAATGAATTGACTACTCAGGAAATAATAAAAAATATGTTTTTCACAAAACAAAGGTATTATGAGAGTGGTGCAAAATTTTCTAAGTTATTAGCCTGGAAACTTAAGAAACAACAAACAGATAGGACCATTTTTAAAATTCGAGACAATCATACTAATACAATAAAGACTAAACAGGAGGAAATATTATCAACCTTTGAATCATTTTATAAAAAACTATTCTCTAAAATAACAAGGGCAGAGGAGAAGGATGTTGACTTATTTCTTAATACACTTGATCTCCCACAAATGACTGAGGAGGAAAATAATAAACTCGGGGCTGAAATAACCAAAACTGAAATACAAAATGCAATCAAGAATCTAAAGAATAATAAATCCCCAGGAAATGATGGTTTCAGCTCCGAATGGTATAAAACTTTTAAAGAAGAACTCACACCGCTACTTCTAAAAACTTTCAACTGGGCACTTAAAAAGACACAGATCCCTCCAAGCTGGAAAGAAGCCATTATATCACTTATACCTAAAGAACAAAAGGACAGATTAGAATGTGGGTCATTTAGACCAATCTCAATACTCAATGTGGACTATCGTATTTACACCTCAATAATGTCAAAACGGATGGAGAATATTATACCCCATCTGATAAATAACGATCAAACAGGATTTATTAATAAAAGGCAAACCCAGGATAATATTAGACGTACCCTGCAAATAATGAGCTACATACAAAAACAAAGAGAAAAGTCAATGATCATTAGTCTGGATGCTGAAAAGGCGTTTGACTCAGTTGATTGGTCTTATCTCTTTAAGGTGCTAAAGAAATTTAAATTAAGTGACCTAATAATAAACAATATAAAGGAACTTTATAATAAACCAACCTCTAAAATAAAGATAAACGGTTATCTAACAGACTCACTTACACTGGAGAGAGGAGTAAGACAAGGGTGTGCTTGGTCCCCACTACTTTTTGCTCTATACCTGGAGCCTTTAGCCCAACATATTAGACAAACAAAAACAATCAGAGGAATTACAATTAACAAAATAGAGCACAAAATTGCATGTTATGCAGATGATATAATTTTGTTTTTAGCCGACCCAGAAAATTCAATACCAGAGTTGATGAACAGTTTAGAAACAATAGGCAATTTATCAGGATATAAATTAAATGTAGGAAAAACCGAGACTATCTCATACTGGAATCCACCCAAAGAATTTAAAAAGAAATTCCCTCTTAAATGGAACACCGAATCCTTTAGATATCTAGGAGTAATACTACATAAGGATATTAATAAAATAATGGACATAAATTACAGTCACCTCTACTCAGCTGTTAAAAAAGACCTGGGAAAATGGAATCTTATTCCACATTTGAGTCTAACAGCAAGAATAGAAACCATAAGGATGAATGTAATTTCAAGGTTCCTTTATCTTTTTCAAACTTTACCAATAACTATTCCAAACAAATATTTTATTGAATGGGACAAAGATATATCCAGATTTATATGGAATGGCAAAAGACCTCGCATCCGTTACAAAACATTACAATTAACAAAGGATAGAGGAGGATGGGGCCTCCCCAGTCTCAAAAACTATTTCATCTCCGCTCAAATTAGAACACTACTATATTGGTGCGATCCAGCTTATGTAGCAAAGTGGAAGGAAATAGAATGCAATTCACTCTCAGACATCCCTCTGCAGGCAATACTGGCTGACACTAAACGGCTTGATCTGATGGACGAACTGGAAAATAAATGGATTAAATCAACATTAACAACATGGAAAGAAGTTGTAAAAACAAATAAATTAAACAAAGAAATCAAGGTATTAAATTGGATAGCATATGATAAAAGCTTTCTACCAAACAACGTTGACTCCAGATTCAAATCCTGGATCACAAAAGGTATAAAAGTCATCTTTCAGATGGTGAAAGATAATAAATTTGAAAGCTTTAATAAATTGCAAGAAAAATATAACTTGGAAAAAGAAGATTTTTATAGATATCTACAAGTAAGAAGTTACTACAACCAGGAAATCAACCAAAACACAGATGAGTGCAACCCATTGATTGAATTAATAATAAAATCTTATGAATCAAAACTGCCAGATGGATTAATTTCAAAAACTTATAAAATCTTATCAAATTTTAATGTCCACTCCACACAATATATTAAAAATAAATGGGAAAAGGAATCAGGTTATGATATAACTGACAAAGAATGGGAACAAACATGTGCAGCACAATGGAGGTGCACAAAATCCCACATGTGGAAAGAATTTGGTTGGAAATGTTTATCACGTTATTTCATCACCCCCAGTCAAAGTGCCCATTTCTCACAAGGGAATGGACAATGCTGGAGAAACTGTGGTTGTCAGAAAGCGCATCACTATCATGTTTTTTGGGAGTGTAATATTCTCCAAAGATATTGGGCTGCTATAAATGTAGCACTTAATCAAATTTTTCAAATCAACATTCCATCAAACTTTAAAACGATGTTTTTAGGATGCAGAACCGCAAAAATGCGATCAATTGATGGATATTTATGGAATATACTTATAACCGCCGGGAAAAAAACAATTACAAAAAAATGGATGGTACAGATAGAACCTACAGATAGAGAATGGGCCCAATTAGTGACAGATATTTACAAAATGGAAAAAATAACTTTTACACTCAATCTAAAAATAGAATCTTTTCATAAACATTGGAACAGTTGGGAAAAATTTCTCATACAATATATGCCAGAAATAAAGTAGGAATTTATTTATTTGTTATTCTTTATCTTATGCATGTGTGTATATATGTAAATGCACATATGTACACATATCTGTGCGCATGTGTATGTAAGTAACATATATAAACCTTTTTTTTTTATTATTAAAAGGAGAAAAATATAAGAAAAATAATCATTTTTATTATTATTTTATTTTCTATTATATTATTATTATATAGGAATATGAAGGTGTGTATAGGTGTGTAAGCATATGTATGTACGTATAAAGGTGCGTATATGTGCATATATATACACATATATATGTGTACATGTGAAAATGGGAATGTGGGTATGTGCATATGGATATACTGGTAGTACATGCAAATTATTTTTTTTAAATTTTTTTAATTTATTTTTATTCTTTTATTCTAGAAACAACCTAATAAGAAAGAATGCCAACAGAGTTTAATTTATATTTCATAAACAAAATACAACGATTTTATGTAACGTTTTGCTGACTCACAGATTTCATGTATTGCCACACTTGCTGCTACAACACTCTCCGACACTGATGTTTTGTTCTTATTATTTTACCTTTTCATATGTGTTTATTTTAAGTTCATGGATAGAGACCGAAAGACATTCCACGTAAAGCCATACAGACAAGAAAATTAACCATGCATAAATGTGATTGATTTGGTTAAACTATACCAATAACATTTGTCTGTGAAGCAAGCGATGAAAAATGTTGATGTAAATGTTTAATAACTGAAATAAAAAATAAAAAATAAAACTGTATGCAGTTGAGAGAAACTTCGGAAGTGGCGGGGACTTCAGGAAAAAACAAAACAAAGCTAGTTCAACAACACTGCATTGTTGATGCTGGTTATATTCTAAATCATAATCCTTAGTTTTGCAACCATCCCTAATTTATTTTAAGAAGCTTTTTGCACAAATAGCATGACCAATAATGTAATAAGTAATGCTAATAACTGAAACAGTTCTTCTTAATTCTAAATAAAATGTGCTTTTTGTTTTACTATCTCTCTTAACTGCACATTCTTCCTGTTTAAAAGATGTGGATAAAACTCATTTCTTCAAAGATATTGTTCTACAAACAGATCAAGAATTGTTAACATACTTAGCCTGGTTAAAACCAGACCCTTGTCCTTCACTTCACTTCAGACAATGGTCTGGACTTTCTCCATTGACAACCAATTCTTGCTGGAGGCGTGGCCTCTGCTGATGGCTGCTCCCCCGTGGTCTGCTGAACTTGACTTCAGCTCCGCCTCCTGCTGAATTCTCTCTCGCTCCGTTGCATATTCTGTGTTTATATGTTAATAAAACGTCCTAATAAAATAAAATAAAACCATGGATCGCTGGTCCAACACACCAGAAGACCAGGAAATCTGATGGGACTCTTTAATTCTCTCGTGACAACCTCAGTCATTTCCTTGTTCATTTCACTCTGCGGAGGGAGAGGAGGATGAGGAGGAGGAGGAGGGAGCGATGATCACTTACTTTTGGCAAAAAAAAGAAAAGAAAACTCCAGATAAGGGATTAAGAAGGGGAAATTAATAAATTTGTGTCACATATAAAACAGTCCTGCATCGCTTTGAATGAGAACATGCGGCTGCTCGTTGGCTGCGCGCTCCCCCGTGGTCTTCAGCTCCGCCTCCTGCTGAATTTTCTCTCGCTGAATATTCTGTGTTTATATGTTAATAAAACGTCCTAATAAAATAAAATAAAACCATGTAGCGCTGGTCCAACACACCAGAAGACCAGGAAATCTGATGGGACTCGGGCAGCAACGTAAAACCTGACTTTAATTCTCTCGTGACAACCTGAGGCATTTCCTTGTTCATTTCACTCAGGGTGAGGAGGAGAAGGAGGAGGGAGCGATTACTTGACTTTTGGGGAAAAAAAACAAAAGAAAACTCCAGATAAGGGATTAAGAAGGGGAAATTAATAAATTTGTGTCACATATAAAACAGTCCTGCATCGCTTTGCATCGCTTTGAATGAGAACATGCGAATGCTCGCTGGCTGCGCTGGGACAGGTGGGGGCGTGGGTTAGGGGCCAAAAACTCCGCCACTTGGGGGTGGGAGTTAAAGCTCCGTCTTACGGGAGACTCTGCCAGACGTTCCCAGCAGACCCTCACAATACGTTTGGGTCTGCCAGGTCTGACCGGCATCCTCCCCCACCATCGGAGCCAACTCACCACCAGGTAGTGGTCAGTTGACAGCTCCGCCCCTCTCTTCACCCGAGTGTCCAGGACATGCGGCCGCAGATCAGATGAGACGACAACAAAGTCGATCATCGAACTGCGACCTAGGGTGTCCTGGTGCCAAGAGCACATATGGACACCCTTATGCCTGAACATGGTGTTCGTTATGGACAATCCATGACGAGCACAGAAGTCCAACAACAGAACACCACTCGGGTTCAGATCAGGGGGGCCGTTCCTCCCAACCACACCCCTCCAGGTCTCACTGTCATTGCCCACGTGAGCGTTGAAGTCCCCCAGCAGAACAAGGGAGTCCCCAGGAGGCGCACTCTCCAATACCCCCTCCAAGGACTCCAAAAAGGGTGGGTAATCTGCGCTGCCGTTTGGCGCATAGGCACAAACAACAGTCAGAGCCCGTCCCCCCACACGTAGGCGAAGGGAGGCTACCCTCTCGTTCACCGGGGTGAACCCCAACGTACAGGCACCAAGATGGGGGGCAACAAGTATGCCCACTCCTGCTCGGCGCCTCTCACCAGGGGCAACTCCAGAGTAGAAGAGTGTCCAACCCCTCTCAAGGAAACTGGTTCCAGAGCCAGAGCCATGCGTTGAGGTGAGTCCGACTATTTCTAGCCGGAACCTCTCAACCTCACACACTAGCTCAGGCTCCTTCCCCACCAGAGAGGTGACATTCCATGTCCCAATGGCCAGCTTCTGTAGCCGAGGATCAGACCGCCAGGGTCCCCGCCCTCGGCCACCACCCATCCCACATTGCACCCGACCCCTTTGGCCCCTCCCATAGGTGGTGAGCCCATGGGAATGGGGACCCACGTCTCCTCTTCGGGCTGTGCCCGGCCGAGCTCCATGGGTAAAAGCCCGGTAGAGGTGTCGTTTCTTCGCCCGAGCCCTACCCTACCCGAGCCCTACCCGACTTCGGGTAGGGTAGGGCCATATTTTTGCGTTTGATTGGCGGGCCGGGTCGGGCTCGGGCTTTGATGTGGGTTTTTTTAATCATACAGCACAAACAAAACTAAATAAAAATGCACACAATATAAAATTGTTTTAATCTGCTTGTAAAGAATATAAGGCAGTAAGTTTACTGATGAGGAAATAATTAATAGAGTGAATTTAGATGGTGAAAACCGCAGCGCAGCCACTAAATTGCGCAACTCAGCCAGAGAGCAGGCGCGCCTGGACAGCGTCTCCCCCGACATGCTGGACTTTTTAGTGACATTTCTCGAACCATTTTACCGTGCACAGAGAGAACTGGAGGGTGACAAATATCCCACCATCAACCTGGTTTGTCTCTGGAATGAGAAACTGAAGCAACACTGCCAGTCCTCACACACAGACTCTCCGCAGCAGGCGTTTCTGCGCCGCAGACATGCAGAAGTGCTGGAGCGCAAAATTATTATCCACGACTTGCACAGAGTTGCATTATTTCTGTGGCCTAACTTTAACAAGCTCAAAATGATGTCACCAGCTGACGTGCGTCAGGTGCACGCTCACGTCCGCACACTGCTCTCATCTGCGGCGGAACAAGTTGCCGCACCTGAACTTCCTGAAGCTTCAACATCAAAAGTCACCGCGAGCAGCGCGCTCACACCTCCTCCATCAAAACACAGAAGAACAACATCAAGTTCTTTTGCTGAGTGGGAGAACGCAGTAAAAGCTTAATAAATAAACGTAGTGTTTTTTTTTTTGTTTTTTGTTTTTTTAATCGGGTAGGGTCGGGTCGGGCGGTGATTTCTAGGAAATGAGCGGGCTCCCTCGGGCTTGGGTAATTAAACTAAGGGCTCGGGTAGGGTAGGGCCGTGGATTTCCGGCCCTATGACAGCTCTAAAGTCCGGCCACCAGGCGCTCGCCAACGTGCCCCACCTGGCTCCAGAGTGGGGCCCCGGTGACCCGCGTCCGGGCGAGGGAACAATTTGTCCATTTATTTTACTCATCATAAGGATGATCATCATCATATACATACTCATACTCATCATCATATATATATTGTATATCACAATTCATCTTAAAATATTGAGATATAAATTTTGGCCTATATCGCCCAGCTCTAAACGGAGACTTTTTTTTTTCGAAACATGACGAGCCAGTGGCTTTCAAACCCCAAAATACATTACGTCAAAGACTGCTCCATCGCACAGAGTAATATTGTGTATGCTGTTCAGTGTCTGGAGGGTTGTGATCAGTCTTGCATTGGGGAAACTAAACAGCCATTAACCAAAAGGATGGCCCAGCACAGAAGATCATCATCCTGCCAAGACTCTGCTGTCTACACTCATCTCCAGGCCAGCGGTCACTTTTTCAGGGATGAAGATGTTCACATCCTTGATAGATAAGAATTATGGTTTGAGGGAGGAGTAAAGGAGGCCATCTTTGTGAAAAGAAACCGTCCATCGTTAAACAGAGGTGGAGGCCTCCGTCTTCAACTGTCCCCCTCTGACAATGCTGTTATTGCTAGTATCACTCAGCCCCTTGCGAATAGCAAACAACCATCAGGGTGCTAATGTTACATTGTTAGGCTGATGGTCCTCCTTAATCATGTGAACAGCAAGTTCTGGTTGTCAACAACAAACTGGTTGATCCACAATAGCTATGTTTACATGTGCAAAATTCTTTGACCGGATTGAAATGTTTTCAGATTAAATAATTAGAATGTATCGCTTACATGGGCGCAGTCTATTCATGAAGAGGGTTTACATGCAGCTAGCTTTATTCTGAATAGAAGTACTGACG
This sequence comes from Garcialebias charrua, assembly GCA_038048925.1. NCBI lineage: Eukaryota > Metazoa > Chordata > Actinopteri > Cyprinodontiformes > Rivulidae > Garcialebias > Garcialebias charrua. The sequence continues at coordinate 14,077 of JBBPBX010067056.1, forward strand.
TGCACAGAGTGGTAAACTCGGGAGGTGCAGTCTGCAGTTTCTGTAGAACGCAGCACTTAGAAAAAATTTCAACAGGCAAAGCATTCTGATCCCTCCCCCTCAGAGCCATATATGGCTCTGCTCCCCCTTGCTCTGCTGAAATTCAAATTCAAGCTCTGTTTTTATTGGCTGGTTAACGGCGGGTCACTGTGGCTTTTTAGAAATGCTTTTAGTAACACCTGGAGAAGCAAGGGGACTATAGTTTTTTCAAAGATTACTTTGTCTAACATCAGTCTGTCAGGAGATAGTGACAAAGTGAAGAAATATGTTAAAAATATATTTTTAGAAAACTTACAGACTGCACTACAGAAACTGCAGACTGCACTTAAAAAAAAAACACTGAAGAAGAAGTTCTACTTCCAGTTTACTTCTGGGATGAACGTAACCAAACCTGAGCGCCCAAAATGGACCCACAACAGGTTTTAATGAAGGTGGAGACGTTACTGCACTCCCTGACTGAGCTACAGGTGATACAGATCATTTTGAGCTCTTTCAAAGTTTCTAGTAGAAATATGTCTGTCATCGACCAGTTTTGCTTCCCTGACATGCTGATATTATTAGCATTAGCCAGGCGGAAATACATGAGGTAGACATAGGTCGCACATACGCAGTCATGTCAGTTTTCCACAATCGGAAAACAACAGATTGTTAACATGCGCACATTCGACATAAACCACCCATTACTGGCTGTAATTTATCGCAGTAATTTAAAATTGTCTCATCTGTCTTCTCAGGACTTTTCCTCTTTTGAATGTCTGGCTTTCAGCTTCAAAGCCCCACTCCTGATGAATGTTATATTAATTTATAGACCTCCCAAACCGCATGTTTCATTTAACTCAGAGATGCATGACCTTCTCACTTTTTTCTGCACCTCCCCTGTGAAGACTATTTTTCTTGGCGACTTGAATATCCACGTGGACAATTCTTCTTCACCCCTGGCAACAGATTTTAAGTCTCTTCTGGACTCTCTTAATCTCACTCAACATGTTGACGCCCCTACGCACAGCAGGGGGCATACTCTGGATTTGGTGATTACAGACACTGTACTCATCAATAACTTATCTGTATATGACCTGGGTGTCTCAGACCATAGGGTCATCTCCCTGGAAGTGCCTTCATCTTCGCCTGCTTCAAATCCAAAACGACCCATCCAGTTCCGTGACCTTAAAAACATTTCCCCTGATGTTCTGTCTGCTGATCTTCACACCCTGACCGCTGTCAATCATCCTTCTGCAGATGACTCTGTGGATTACTACAACCAATCTCTTCGGGAGCTCCTGGACCTACACGCCCCCTTAAAGACAAGACTGGTGTCTTTCTCGCGCTCAGCTCCTTGGTACACTGATGAGCTGCGCAAGATGAAGGCAACTGGCCGTGCTATTGAGAGACGTGTAAAATCATCTGGTCTGTCTGTGCATAAGCAGGCATATAAAGAACATCAAAAAGCATACGCCTATTCTCTTAAAGAAGCACGCTCCAAATATTATTCTAACATCATCAACACCTGCCCTGGAAACTCCAAACAGCTCTTCTCCACAATCACTCGTCTGCTTAATCCCATTAAGCAAACTCTTGAGGACTCTGCTCAAAAATGTGACCTGTTTCTTTCATCTTTTAAAACCAAAGTTGACACTATCAGATCTCAGCTCCACAACCTCCCCGTTCTCAGTGTGCCACCCACCCGTCTGCATTCTGGGACCCTAAACAGCTTTGACGAAGTTGTTCAGAGTGAGGTGGAGGCCATCATCAAGAAAATGAAGCCTTCATCCTGCGCCCTGGATCCTTTCCCCTCTTCTCTCATAAAAACCAATCATTCTGCAATAGGCCCACTTATCACTCAAATAATAAATCAGTCTCTACAATCTGGTCATGTTCCACTGCCTCTAAAAACCGCCATCATTAGGCCTCTTCTGAAAAAATCTAATTTGGATCCCGACATTTTTTCTAATTACCGCCCAATTTCACACCTCCCTTTTCTGTCTAAAGTGCTGGAAAAAGCTGTTGCTGCTCAGCTGCAGGACCACCTACAACAACACTCCCTGTATGAGAAGTTCCAGTCTGGATTTAGGGCAGCTCACAGTACAGAGACTGCATTGCTGAGGGTTACCAATGATGTCCTCTTGGCTGCTGACACTGGCTCTCCCTCCATCCTTGTCCTCCTTGACCTCACTGCAGCCTTCGACACTGTGGACCATAATATCCTCCTCCACCGTCTTCATGTGGAGGTCGGTCTCTGCGACACAGTCCTGGACTGGTTCAAATCTTTCCTCTCCAATAGGCTGGAATGTGTTAGTCTTGGCAACGCCACGTCCCAGACAGTTTGTGTCTCCTGTGGTGTCCCTCAGGGGTCGGTTCTGGGGCCCCTGCTGTTTTCCCTTTACATGCTGCCTTTAGGTCAAATTATTAATCAGTTCAACATTTCTTTTCACTGTTATGCCGACGATACACAGCTTTACATCAGGACTGGAGCATCCTCATCTTCCACCTTGTCATCTCCATCTTCACTCACTGCCCTCTCTGCCTGCCTGGAGGCAATTAGGGCATGGATGAATCAGAACTTTCTTCAATTAAACTGCTCCAAGACTGAGGCCATACTGATTGGCACCCCTCACCAGGTACAAACATCTCCTATAACAAGACTTTCCTTTTCTGGACAAGACATCCCCCTCTCCACCTCTGTTACTAATCTTGGAATAAAAATGGACTCCAATCTTACATTTGAAAATCACATTAAGCATCTGTTTAAAACTTGCTTCTTCCATCTTCGAAACATCTCCAGACTTCGCCCATCCCTAACTTTTTCCGATGCTGAGAAGCTCGTCCATGCTTTTGTCTCCTCCAGGCTCGACTACTGCAACTCCCTGTTTATTGGAATCCCTGGCAAAAACCTTCAGAAACTTCAATATATTCAAAACAGTGCAGCAAGGATCTTGTTGAGAGTTCGTAAATTTGAACATATTACGCCAATTCTCCATAACCTTCATTGGCTTCCTGTTGCCTACAGAATTCAGTACAAAACTGCTCTCATTACACATCAATGCTTACACGGAACTTCACCAGATTATCTAAAGGACATTCTTGTTCCATACTCATCCACCCGTTCGCTGCGGTCACAGAACAGCAATCTCCTTCACATTCCGAGAACCAAATTAAGGACCATGGGAGACCGGGCTTTCAGTGTGGCTGCCCCCCGCCTGTGGAACTCTCTTCCTGACTGTCTAAGAGCCCCACAGTCTGTGGTTGACTTTAAGAGCGACTTGAAGACCTTTCTTTTCGACCGAGCATACTCTACCTCCTCATGATTCTACTTTTAATAATAATAATAATAATAAACTTTATTTGTATAGCACCTTCCACAATGCCTTGCATTGACCAAGGTGCTTAACAGGATAAAAAGAAGAATAAACGGGAACAATAAATCAATGAAAATAGAATAAGAAACCACAGCGATAAAAGAAGGCAATGGAAATAAAAAATGCTACATACTAAAATAACATAAGTAACATAACATAACTTTTGATCTTAGCTGATATTGTTATTGATTTTAAATGTTTTATTATTTGTTTTATTGTCTGTTTTATTGTCATTTAATTCTGTTGCTCCTTGTAGCACTTTGAGATTTTCATTAATGAAAAGTGCGTTATAAATTGAATTCATTATTATTATTATTATTATCTCATTCTGATTACAGATTCTTTAGAATCAGAATCAGAATAGAGCTGAATCAACAAAAATAATCCGAATTGGGCTTTTACTTGACAAATTTTTTATTCCGAATGGCCGTTTAATCCGATTACTTATGTCCATATAAACATAGCTGATGAGAAAGTTCTATTTATAAGACTGAGTTTAGTGCAGCTCCTCAGACTGAGGACGTCTTTTGGATTAAAGACAAAATGTTTCAACAAGGTTTATTTTTTTATCTGTCCATACCTGACTCAACTTTTTTACTTTTAGACAGTTTTCACTGACACATCTTCCTGTTTTTTCTCAGTAAAGTTACCTCAGATCATAAAGCTGATGGGAGCAAAGAGCGCTGAGGGTCTGAGCTTGAACTCTGTTCTCCTGGAGCTGCTGGCCATCACTGGAACAATGGCCTACAGCATTGCCAACAAGTTCCCGTTCAGGTTGGACTGTTTCGTTTTAGTCTCTGTATCATTCCAATGTGTCCAACATGGTGTCTAACCTGAAGACTGTGTTACCTCAGTGCCTGGGGGGAGGCACTGTTCCTTATGCTGCAGACTGTCGCCATCGCCTTCCTCATTCAGCATTATGGAGGCACAACCAGCAGAGGTCAGTCGACAATATTTGTGTTAGTTCAGCTGTTTTAACCCTATGTAAGGGATTAGAACATCATGAACGTCTCAGTTTATCATCTCTTCCAGGTCTGCTCTTTCTGGTTGTATATTTTAGCCTGCTGGCTCTCCTCCTCTCTCCACTAACCTCCATGGCAGTGGTCACCTCCATGCAGGCCTTCAACATGCCAGCTATCATCATTGGGAGGGTAGGCATTCCAAAACACCCCCTCTTACACAATGTCTTTATGGTACAGTTCTTAAAACTATAACCTACGGCAATTTAATAGTCAGTACGTCTAGTTCCATCAGGACATCAGAACTCTAACGTATCAGTCATCAAACCATCATGGATAAGTTCTAAGACGGTTTATGACACTCAAGAACAGACTTGCAGCCTTTTGCTTCCTCTGGATGTCATTAATGTTCAGGTCTAATGCAAAGAGCCCTAGTGTTATTTTGGATCAGGATATCATTTAACCCCCCCACATTAAAGATGTTACCAGGAAGCATCTGTAATGTGAGCGGGGACAATATACCGGTAGGTTGTGTGTGTGTGTGTGTGTGTGTGTGTGTGTGTATGGGGGGGCCGGGGGGTTGTACGTGCACATGTGCATACGCGTGCATGTGCACCAGTGTGCAAAAAAGTGTACACTAATGTTCTAAAAAGCAACATTTAATCTAGATTTCCTACTTTAATTCCATTTAGAGCATGTTTCTCACCAAGTTTGTGTAAATTCAGCTGTGGGTTTTAAAGACATTTTAACTTTAATGCACTTCAACACACAGACTCAGATCGGTACTATTTGTGTTTATAGAGAAATAAAAACATCACCACTGCACTTTTTTTTTTACTTGTGTTCAACACTACTCATCTAAAGGATGTTTCTCACGAAGCTTCAGGACAATAAGGTGTGAGGTTTTAAAGACATTTCAACTTTAATGCACCTGAACACACAGCGTCTCTTCCACCTGCAGTGTCTTACTGCGTCACAGTTACTGCTAAGCTAAGTTGCTACAGACATTGCGCTCCACTTCTCTCAAGCATCCTCCTCCATGTGTATGTGTTTATGTGTGTGTGAGTGGGGGGGGGGG
>JBBPBX010067057.1:0-19504 GCA_038048925.1 Garcialebias charrua
AGTGAACAGAAGGGGGCTCAGCACACATCCCTGAGGAGAGCCAGTGCTAAGGGATTCCTATAAGGAGTAGACAGTGGAGATTCAATTCAACGTTACTGTTAAACAATGATTTTGTTACATTTATAGAAAAAGAAATAACCTTCTTTCTATCCATAAACAGAACTCCTGGGATCCCACTGTCAACAGTTTGGGATACCCTTAAGGCCTATCTTAGGGGACAAATCATTTCATATACCGCCCGGCTGAGGCAAAAATCTCAAAAAGAAAGAACTGATTTAGCCCAGCAGATAAAAGAAATTGATCAACAATACGCTCAAAACAAATGCCCTAATCTGTACAAAAAAAAAGTAGAACTCAAAACTAAGTTTGATTTATTGTCTACATCAGTGGTCCCCAAACTTTTTCCTGTGAGGGCCACATAACTTTTCCCTTCTCTGGTGGGGGGCCGGAGTCAGTTTTTAACAGGAAAAAGTGTGACGATTGCAGGAGTGCCTAAATCAGGGGTGCCCAACCTTTTTTGAACCAAGAGTTACTTTTGAAGTCGGCAGTTTGCCGAGAGCTACTCGTCCAGTCTCAGTATCAAAAAACAAAATTTTTCATCTCCCTACTCCTCACTTCTTTAAAGTAAATAAAACAGAACGTAATGTGTTGCTAGTTTTATTTAATTAAAGTATTTTATCAAAGTAAAAGGACGCAATATTTGAAAAGCACACCATATTTTTTAAAGAAACGAATAAACAATGAACTGAACAATATAAAACTCCCTCATTTACACTAACTATTTACAAAAAGTGACTTACAAAGGTGCAGATTTACAAATCTCCAACAACTATTTCAAACCTCAATAAAACCTAAATATCAAAACTAGGCAGCTGCTCTGTGCAGCAGGATGGTGTCATCTGGTGCAAGCTGTATAAAATAAATGTGTCTCTACCTTAGTGGCACTTCTGACACTGAGAGGAGGAGGCGCGGGGCAGTATGAGGTGGAGGCGCAGGCAGGTCTCCAGATGATCATCAGTCATTGTGGATCTGTTTTTGGACTTGATGATTTTCATGTGTGAAAAAGCAGACTCACACAGGTAGGTAGATCCAAAAAGTGCTGTTAAGTTCAAAGCACATCTTCGGATGTAAGGATACTTTTCTTCTGAGAGCAGACTCCAGAACTCTCCATCCACGCCAGGTGATGCTCGAATTACAGATGAGGCAAATAGACTTTGAATTAGAATAAACAAAAAAATACTCCTCCTCCCACTCTGTGTGAAAATAATACGTTTTTGTTTGCTTGTTTGCTAGTTTTCCATCCATGTTTACTGTGCACCGACAGCTCCACTGCTGTCCTAAAGTCTCGTGAGAGCGCTGTGTCACCGCACCCAAAACTCGCAAGACTATGTCTGTGAGAATACAAGATGATGTGAAAGGGAGACAATTCAACTTACTCCTTCATCTTTAAAAACTGTGTTAGGATAGGCTAAGTACTTGGTGACCGTACAGTACTGTACATGTATTCATTTGTAAAAAAAAAAATATATATTTTTTTTTTTTTTACTATTGCTCTGGGGGCCGGACCAAATGTGGGGGCGGGCCGGATGCAGCCCGCGGGCCATGGTTTGGGGACCACTGGTCTACATACTCAATAGACCAATCACTTTTGAAAAGTAAATCATCATTTTACATACATGGAGAAAAGTCAGGAAAACTACTGGCAAATCAGTTGAAGGGTGCCATGGCTAAACAAATCATCCCTAAGATCCAATTAGAGAACGGCACCACAACTCTAGATCATTTACAAATTAACAGAGCATTTAAGGACTTTTATTCCCATTTATATACTTCAGAATCCCAAACCAACAAGAATTTATCTTCTCAGTTTTTCGAAAAGACCAACATGCCAAAACTCACACCCAACCTGAAAGATGCACTGGAGATCCCAATATCCCTGACAGAAATTGTGTCAGCTGTATCGGTAATGCAGTCTGGCAAATGTCCGGGTCCTGACGGCTTCCCTGCTGAATTTTTTAAGAAATTTTCTTCATTACTTTCCCCACTCCTACACTCGGTTCTCTTAGAGTCATTTGACCAAGGATCCCTTCCGAAATCTTTTTTAGAGGCCTGCATTACCCTCATTGCAAAGAAAGGAAAAGACCCAACTCACTGTTCCTCTTATCGACCAATCTCCCTTTTAAATACAGACGCCAAAATTTTAGCCAAAGTTCTTGCTCAAAGGTTGGAAAAGATCCTTCCTTTCATCATATCAAAAGACCAGACTGGATTCATTAAAGGCAGGCACTCCTTTTTTAATGTCAGACGCCTTTTGGACATTATTTATTCTCCTTCGGATACTGTTCCTGAGTGTGTTATTTCCCTTGATGCAGAGAAAGCATTTGATCGGGTTGAATGGGACTACTTGTTTAATGTTCTTGACAAATTTGGTTTTGGCCCCAATTTCATTACATGGGTGCAATTAATTTATTCACATCCCACCGCAACCATTCGTACCAACTCTCAGATATCAAAACCCTTCAGTCTACATCGAGGAACTCGCCAGGGATGCCCACTGAGCCCTATGCTCTTTGACCTGGCAATTGAACCTCTTGCCACTGCTTTGCGGTCCTGTGACACAATTTCAGGAATCTGGAGAGGCGATATGGAGCACAAGGTCTCCCTTTATGCTGATGACCTTTTACTTTTCATTTCTCATCCGACTGACACGCTGCCCTCCGTTTTATCATTACTTGAGGAATTTGGAATAAATTCTGGTTACAAATTAAACCTGAGTAAAAGTGTAATTTTCCCTGTCAATACCCTGGCGCAGACTCTTGACTTTGGTAAATGGCCTCTTAAAATTGAGAAGACAAAATTCTCTTACCTGGGTGTTACAGTTACGAGGAGGTATAAAGATTTATATCAAGAAAACTTTGTCTCTCTGTTGAATCAGACAAAGCAGGCATTATCCCGATGGTCACCGCTTTCCATTTCCCTCACAGGCCGTATTAACTCAGTCAAGATGGTCACTTTACCTAAGTTTTTATATCTTTTTCAAAATATTCCTGTTTTTATCCCTGGTTCATTCTTTGTTCAGTTAGATTCCATCATTTCATCATATCTGTGGCAAGGAAAACGTCCACGCTTAAATAAGACACATCTCCAAAAAACTAAGGCCGCAGGCGGTCTTGCCCTTCCAAACTTCCGCTTTTATTATTGGGCAGCAAACTTGCACTGTCTAGCATTCTGGTCATTCTATTACAACAGGCCTGACAGCCCTGACTGGGTAGAGATGGAGTCACAGTGTTCTGGGAAATGGTCCTCCGTGGCTTTCTTGGGATCCTCACTCCCGCTTCCACCACTTACAACTGTTATAAATCCAGTTATAAAACACTCACTAAAAATCTGGGCACAATTTCGTAAATGTTTCAATTTCTCTAGTTTCTCTCTCTATAGCCCTATCATGTCTAACCAACTTTTCAAACCCTCATCTCAGGACTCTGTTTTTAAAGAATGGCAAAGAAGGGGTATAGTACGCTTCAATGACTTGTTTCTCAATAACACTTTAGCTTCATTTCAACAACTATGTGAAAAATTTAGTCTTCCCCAGTCCAATTTTTTTAGGTATCTCCAAATACGGCACTTTATTACTCTTCATTTGTCCAGCCTCTCCATTTCAACTGATAGCAGTATTGTTGACACTATTCTTTCTCTAGACCCAAATAAAAAACAGTCCATTTCATTCATTTACAGTAAACTATTGGATTTGAAGCGTGCTTCCTCAGATAAAATCAAAGCTGCTTGGGAAGAGGATCTCGGCTCCTCTATTTCAGAGGACTCTTGGACCTCCATACTCAAACTGGTGAGCTCCAGTTCTCTCTGTGCTAGACATTGTCTAATACAATTTAAAGTGGTGCACAGAGCTCACATCTCTAAACTGAAATTGTCCTCTATGTATCCTGATGTCAGCCCATACTGTGTGAGATGCAAACATGCTGAAGCCTCTCTCTCCCATATGTTTTGGTTTTGCCCATCTCTGAACAAATATTGGCGGGAAATCTTTCAGACTTTATCACATGTACTAGATACACGCCTGAACCCTGACCCACTGATTGCTCTGTTTGGTCTTGTAGAGGGCATGACAAACCTAAATAAAAACCAACAACATGTAATATCGTTCACCTCTCTCCTGGCCAGACGAGCTATTTTGCTTAGGTGGAAAGAACCGTTTCCACCCACTCACGCTCAGTGGTTGGCTGACATCATGTCCTGTTTAAAGCTGGAGAAAATCAGATTCACACTCCAACAGAAAGAGGGTAAATTTGAGAATGTCTGGGGACCTTTCCTGAATCTGTTCCAGTCTCTTTGACAACACAACTCATTCAGGTTAATGCAGTCTCTTGGCTATTTTACCTTTTATTTATTTTTTTCCTTTTCTTTTGGCAGTGATTGGGTAGGGATTATTTTCTACATGTTGTAACTTAGATTGATTGTTGTGTTTTTTTGTTGTTGTTGTTGTTTTTGTTTGTTGTTGTTGTTGTTGTCTGAAGAAAAAAAAGTGAAAAATTCAATAAAAAAGATCTTGAATTTGAAAAAAAAAGATTATTTAGATAATAATAAAACAATACCTCTTGAACAATTGAATTTCTCACTCTTCATCATCATGGCAGGGCTTTAATCTGGTCCAGGGCTTGTTGTTGACAACATCAGTTAGTTTTTTCATAAAGAGCTGAACTTTTTGAAGTGTTGACGACGTGATGAATGTCTCATAGCGACGCTCAGTAACTTTAAACCCTGCGCATATAACAACGTTCAGACTTAGATTCGAGATTTAAAAACTCATACAGCTTGTGTTATTGCTCTGGACCGCTCTGATTACCTGATGAAGGAGTTTTAATGCAGCTGCTGTTCACGTTCGGATGAAGTAGTTTTAATACAGCTGCTGTTCACGTTCGGATGAAGTAGTTTTAATACAGCTGCTGTTCACGTTCGGATGAAGTAGTTTTAATGCAGCTCTTCGTTCACGTTCGGATGACAGTTTCCAGCGCGTTCACGTGACGTGTTGCTGCTGCGTCACTCAAGCAGCTGCTGCAGAGTCTTCATGAAACAAAGTCCACACAAGCTGCGCGTGCGCTCATCTTTTAACAAGAAGGAGACCGCACGAGATGCTAACGGCTAAATGCTGCGCGTGCCACGCGAAAATAGCTCCGTGCTGAAACGCGCCCAGGAAATTTTGTTCCGCGGTGCATATATTCCCCTGTTAAGAACGTTTAATGAGTGAAAAAATAACCGAAACGGTACGCAGTGGACCGAACCGAACGTGGTGTACCGAAACGGTTCGGTAAACCCATTACAACCGTTACATGCCTAATATATATATATATATATATATATATATATATATATATATATATATATATATATATATATATATATATATATATATGCATGCCGTGCATCCCATTCATCCTATGACGTGCATCCCATTCATCCTTTGATGCACGTCACCCTGTGATGCATGCATCCTTTGATGCACGTTACCCTGGGATGCATGCATCCTTTGATGCACGTCACCTTGGGATATATGCATCCTTTGATGCACGTCACCCTGGGATGATTGCATCCTTTGATGCACGTCACCCTGTGATGCATGCATTCTTTGATGCACGTCACCCTGTGATGCATTCATCCTTTGATGCACGTCACCCTGTGCTGCATGCATACTTTAATGCACGTCACCCTGTGATGCATTCATCCTTTGACGCATGTCACCCTGTGATGCATGCATCCTTTGATGCATATCATAATTGGATGCATGCATCCTTTGATACACGTCACCCTGGGATGCATTCATCCTTTGATTCACCTCACCATTGGATGCATGCATCCTTTTATGCACGTCACTCTGGGATGCATGCATCCTTTGATGCACGTCACCCTGTGATGCATGCATGTTTTGATGCACATTACCCTGGGATGCATGCATCCTTTGATGCACATAAACCCTGTGATGCATGCATACTTTGATGCATATGACCCTGTGATGCATGCATCCTTTGATGGTCATCACCCTGGGATACATGCATACTTTGATGCACGTCACACTGTGATGCATGCATCCTGTGATGCACGTCACCCTTGGTTGCATGCATCCTTTGATGCACGTCACCCTGTGATACATCCTTTGATGCACGTCACCTTGTGATGCATGCATCCTTTGATGCACGTCACCCTGCGTTGGATGCACCCTTTGATGTGCATCACTCTGTGATGCATCCTTTGAGTCATGTCACACTGGGACGCATGCATCCTTTGAGGCACGTCACCCTGGGATGCATGCACACTTTGATGCATGTCACCCTGGGATGCATGCATCCTTTGATGCACGTCACCCTGGGATACATGCATCCTTTGATGCACGTCACCCTGTGATGCATGCATTCTTTGATGCACGTCACCCTGTGATTCATGCATCCTTTGATGCACATCTCCCTGTGATGCATGCATCCTTTGATGCACGTCACCCTGGGATTCATGCATCCTTTGATGCACGTCACCCTGTGATGCATGCATCCTTTGATGCACGTCAACCTGTGATGCATCCTTTGATGCACGTCACCCTGTGATGCATAAATCCTTCGATGCACGTCAACCTGTGATTCATCCTTTGATGCACGTCACCCTGTGATGCATCCTTTGATGCATGTCACCCTGTGATGCATCCTTTGATGCATGTCACCCTGTGATGCATCCTTGATGCATGTCACCCTGTGATGCATTCATCCTTTGATGCACGTCACCCTGTGATGCATGCATTCTTTGATGCACGTCACCCTGTGATGCATGCATCCTTTGATACATGTCACCCTGGGATACATGCATCCTTTGATGCATGTCACCCAGTGATGCATGCATACTTTGATGCATGTCACCCTGTGATGCATTCATCCTTTGATGCACGTCACCCTGTGACGCATGCATACTTTGATGCACATCACAATGGGATGCATGCATCATTTGATGCACGTCACCCTGGGATGCATGCATCCTTTGATTTATGTCACCCTGGGATACATGCATCCTTTGATGCATGTCACCCTGTGATGCATGCATACTTTGATGCATGTCACCCTGTGATGCATTCATCCTTTGATGCACGTCACCCTGTGATGCATGCATACTTTGATGCACATCACAATGGGATGACTGCATCCTTTGATAGATGTCACCCTGTGATGCATGCATTCTTTGATGCACGTCACCCTGTGATGCATACATCCTTTGATGTGCGTCACCCTGTGATGCATGCATCCTTTGATGCATGTCACCCTGTGATGCATGCATACTTTGATGCACATCACCCTGTGATGCATTCATCCGTTGATGCACGTCACCCTGTGATGCATTCATCCTTTGATGCACGTCACCCTGGGATGAATGCATTCTTTGATGCATGTCACCCTGGGATGCATGCATACTTTGATGCACATCACAATGGGATGCATGCATCCTTTGATGCACGTCACCCTGGGATGCATTCATCCTTTGATGCATGTCATCCTGTGATACATGTATCCTTTGATGCACGTCACCCTGTTATGCATGCATCCTTTGATAGACATCACCCTGTGATGCATGCATTCTTTGATGCACGTCACCCTGTGATGCATGCATCCTTTGATGCGCGTCACCCTGTGATGCATGCATCCTTTGATGCACGTCACCCTGTGATGCATGCATACTTTGATGCACGTCACCCTGTGATGCATTCATCCTTTGATGCACGTCACCCTGTGATGCATGCATCCTTTGATGCACGTTACCCTGGGATGCATGCATCCTTTGATGCACGTCACCTTGGGATATATGCATCCTTTGATGCACGTCACCCTGTGATGATTGCATTCTTTGATACACATCACCCTGTGATGCATGCATCCTTTGATGCACATCTCCCTGTGATGCATGCATCCTTTCATGCACGTCACCCTGGGATTCATGCATTCTTTGATGCACGTCACCCTGTGATTCATGCATCCTTTGATGCACATCACCCTGTGATGCATGCATCCTTTGATGCAAGTCGACCTGTGATGCATCCTTTGATGCACGTCACCCTGTGATACATGCATCCTTCGATGCACGTCAACCTGTGAAGCATCCTTTGATGCACGTCACCTTGTGATGCATCCTTTGATGCATGTCACCCTGTGATGCATCCTTTGATGCACATCACCCTGTGATGCATGCATCCTTTGATGCGTGTCACCCTGTGATGCATCCGTTGATGCATGTCACCCTGTGATGCATTCATCCTTTGATGCACGTCACCCTGTGATGCATGCATTCTTTGATAATGTCACCCTGGGATACATGCATCCTTTGATGCATGTCACCCAGTGATGCATGCATACTTTGATGCATGTCACCCTGTGATGCATTCATCCTTTGATGCACGTCACCCTGTGACGCATGCATACTTTGATGCACATCACAATGGGATGCATGCATTCTTTGATGCACGTCACCCTGGGATGCATGCATCCTTTGATGCATGTCATCCTGTGATGTATGTATCCTTTGATGCACGTCACCCTGTTATGCATGCATCCTTTGATAGATGTCACCCTGTGATGCATGCATTCTTTGATGCACGTCACCCTGTGATGCATGCATCCTTTGATGTGCGTCACCCTGTGATGCATGCATCCTTTGATGCACGTCACCCTGTGATGCATGCATCCTTTGATGCACGTCACCCTGTGATGCATGCATACTTTGATGCACGTCACCCTGTGATGCATTCATCCTTTGATGCACGTCACCCTGTGATGCATTCATCCTTTGATGCACGTCACCCTGGGATGCATGCATTCTTTGATGCATGTCACCCTGGGATGCATGCATACTTTGATGTACATCACGATGGGATGCATGCATTCTTTGATGCACGTCACCCTGGGATGCATTCATCCTTTGATGCATGTCATCCTGTGATGCATGTATCCTTTGATGCACGTCACCCTGTGATGCATGCATCCTTTGATGCGCGTCACCCTGTGATGCATGCATCCTTTGATGCACTTCACCCTGTGATGCATGCATACTTTGATGCACGTCACCCTGTGATGCATTCATCCTTTGATGCACGTCACCCTGTGATGCATGCATCCTTTGATGCACGTTACCCTGGGATGCATGCATCCTTTGATGCACGTCAACTTGGGATATATGCATCCTTTGATTCACGTCACCTTGGGATGATTGCATCCTTTGATGCACGTCACCCTGGGATTCATGCATTCTTTGATGCACGTCACCCTGTGATTCATGCATCCTTTGATGCACATCACCCTGTGATGCATGCATCCTTTGATGCACGTCAACCTGTGATGCATCCTTTGATGCACGTCACCCTGTGATGCATGCATCCTTCGATGCACGTCACCCTGTGATGCATGCATCCTTCGATGCACGTCAACCTGTGATGCATCCTTTGATGCACGTCACCTTGTGATGCATCCTTTGATGCATGTCACCCTGTGATGCATCCTTTGATGCACATCACCCTGTGATGCATGCATCCTTTGATGCGTGTCACCCTGTGATGCATCCGTTGATGCATGTCACCCTGTGATGCATTCATCCTTTGATGCACGTCACCCTGTGATGCATGAATTCTTTGATGCACGTCACCCTGTGATGCATGCATCCTTTGATACATGTCACCCTGGGATACATGCATCCTTTGATGCATGTCACCCAGTGATGCATGCATACTTTGATGCATGTCACCCTGTGATGCATTCATCCTTTGATGCACGTCACCCTGTGACGCATGCATACTTTGATGCACATCACAATGGGATGCATGCATCCTTTGATGCACGTCACCCTGGGATGCATGCATCCTTTGATTCATGTCATCCTGTGATGTATGTATCCTTTGATGCACGTCACCCTGTTATGCATGCATCCTTTGATAGATGTCACCCTGTGATGCATGCATTCTTTGATGCACGTCACCCTGTGATGCATGCATCCTTTGATGTGCGTCACCCTGTGATGCATGCATCCTTTGATGCACGTCACCCTGTGATGCATGCATACTTTGATGCACGTCACCCTGTGATGCATTCATCCTTTGATGCACGTCACCCTGTGATGCATTCATCCTTTGATGCACGTCACCCTGGGATGCATGCATTCTTTGATGCATGTCACCCTGGGATGCATGCATACTTTGATGCACATCACGATGGGATGCATGCATTCTTTGATGCACGTCACCCTGGGATGCATTCATCCTTTGATGCATGTCATCCTGTGATGCATGTATCCTTTGATGCACGTCACCCTGTGATGCATGCATCCTTTGATGTGCGTCACCCTGTGATGCATGCATCCTTTGATGCACGTCAACTTGGGATATATGCATCCTTTGATTCACGTCACCTTGGGATGATTGCATCCTTTGATGCACGTCACCCTGGGATTCATGCATTCTTTGATGCACGTCACCATGTGATTCATGCATCCTTTGATGCACATCACCCTGTGATGCATGCATCCTTTGATGCACGTCAACCTGTGATGCATCCTTTGATGCATGTCACCCTGTGATGCATGCATCCTTCGATGCACGTCACCCTGTGATGCATGCATCCTTCGATGCACATCAACCTGTGATGCATCCTTTGATGCACGTCACCTTGTGATACATCCTTTGATGCATGTCACCCTGTGATGCATCCTTTGATTCACATCACCCTGTGATGCATGCATCCTTTGATGTGTGTCACCCTGTGATGCATCCGTTGATGCATGTCACCCTGTGATGCATTCATCCTTTGATGCACGTCACCCTGTGATGCATGAATTCTTTGATGCACGTCACCCTGTGATGCATGCATCCTTTGATACATGTCACCCTGGGATACATGCATCCTTTGATGCATGTCACCCAGTGATGCATGCATACTTTGATGCATGTCACCCTGTGATGCATTCATCCTTTGATGCACGTCACCCTGTGACGCATGCATACTTTGATGCACATCACAATGGGATGCATGCATCCTTTGATGCACGTCACCCTGGGATGCATGCATCCTTTGATTCATGTCATCCTGTGATGTATGTATCCTTTGATGCACGTCACCCTGTTATGCATGCATCCTTTGATAGATGTCACCCTGTGATGCATGCATTCTTTGATGCACGTCACCCTGTGATGCATGCATCCTTTGATGTGCGTCACCCTGTGATGCATGCATCCTTTGATGCACGTCACCCTGTGATGCATGCATACTTTGATGCACGTCACCCTGTGATGCATTCATCCTTTGATGCACGTCACCCTGTGATGCATTCATCCTTTGATGCACGTCACCCTGGGATGCATGCATTTTTTGATGCATGTCACCCTGGGATGCATGCATACTATGATGTACATCACGATGGGATGCATGCATTCTTTGATGCACGTCACCCTGGGATGCATTCATCCTTTGATGCATGTCATCCTGTGATGTATCCTTTGATGCACGTCACCCTGTGATGCATGCATCCTTCGATGCACGTCACCCTGTGATGCATGCATCCTTCGATGCACGTCAACCTGTGATGCATCCTTTGATGCACGTCACCTTGTGATGCATCCTTTGATGCATGTCACCCTGTGATGCATCCTTTGATGCACATCACCCTGTGATGCATGCATCCTTTGATGCGTGTCACCCTGTGATGCATCCGTTGATGCATGTCACCCTGTGATGCATTCATCCTTTGATGCACGTCACCCTGTGATGCATGCATTCTTTGATGCACGTCACCCTGTGATGCATGCATCCTTTGATACATGTCACCCTGGGATACATGCATCCTTTGATGCATGTCACCCAGTGATGCATGCATACTTTGATGCATGTCACCCTGTGATGCATTCATCCTTTGATGCACGTCACCCTGTGACGCATGCATACTTTGATGCACATCACAATGGGATGCATGCATCCTTTGATGCACGTCACCCTGGGATGCATGCATCCTTTGATTCATGTCATCCTGTGATGTATGTATCCTTTGATGCACGTCACCCTGTTATGCATGCATCCTTTGATAGATGTCACCCTGTGATGCATGCATTCTTTGATGCACGTCACCCTGTGATGCATGCATCCTTTGATGTGCGTCACCCTGTGATGCATGCATCCTTTGATGCACATCACCCTGTGATGCATGCATACTTTGATGCACGTCACCCTGTGATGCATTCATCCTTTGATGCACGTCACCCTGTGATGCATGCATACTTTGATGCACATCACAATGGGATGCATGCATCCTTTGATGCACGTCACCCTGGGATGCATGCATCCTTTGATGCATGTCATCCTGTGATGTATGTATCCTTTGATGCACGTCACCCTGTTATGCATGCATCCTTTGATAGATGTCACCCTGTGATGCATGCATTCTTTGATGCACGTCACCCTGTGATGCATGCATCCTTTGATGTGCGTCACCCTGTGATGCATGCATCCTTTGATGCACGTCACCCTGTGATGCATGCATACTTTGATGCACGTCACCCTGTGATGCATTCATCCTTTGATGCACGTCACCCTGTGATGCATTCATCCTTTGATGCACGTCACCCTGGGATGCATGCATTTTTTGATGCATGTCACCCTGGGATGCATGCATACTATGATGTACATCACGATGGGATGCATGCATTCTTTGATGCACGTCACCCTGGGATGCATTCATCCTTTGATGCATGTCATCCTGTGATGCATGTATCCTTTGATGCACATCACCCTGTGATGCATGCATCCTTTGATGCGCGTCACCCTGTGATGCATGCATCCTTTGATGCACTTCACCCTGTGATGCATGCATACTTTGATGCACGTCACCCTGTGATGCATTCATCCTTTGATGCGTGTCACCCTGGGATGCATTCATCCTTTGATGCATGTCATCCTGTGATGCATGTATCCTTTGATGCACGTCACCCTGTGATGCATGCATCCTTTGATGCGCGTCACCCTGTGATGCATGCATCCTTTGATGCACTTCACCCTGTGATGCATGCATACTTTGATGCATGTCACCCTGGGATGCATGCATACTTTGATGCACATCACGATGGGATGCATGCATTCTTTGATGCACGTCACCCTGTGATTCATGCATCCTTTGATGCACATCACCCTGTGATGCATGCATCCTTTGATGCACGTCAACCTGTGATGCATCCTTTGATGCACGTCACCCTGTGATGCATGCATCCTTCGATGCACGTCACCCTGTGATGCATGCATCCTTCGATGCACGTCAACCTGTGATGCATCCTTTGATGCACGTCACCTTGTGATGCATCCTTTGATGCATGTCACCCTGTGATGCATCCTTTGATGCACATCACCCTGTGATGCATGCATCCTTTGATGCGTGTCACCCTGTGATGCATCCGTTGATGCATGTCACCCTGTGATGCATTCATCCTTTGATGCATGTCACCCTGTGATGCATGCATTCTTTGATGCACGTCACCCTGTGATGCATGCATCCTTTGATACATGTCACCCTGGGATACATGCATCCTTTGATGCATGTCACCCAGTGATGCATGCATACTTTGATGCATGTCACCCTGTGATGCATTCATCCTTTGATGCACGTCACCCTGTGACGCATGCATACTTTGATGCACATCACAATGGGATGCATGCATCCTTTGATGCACGTCACCCTGGGATGCATGCATCCTTTGATTCATGTCATCCTGTGATGTATGTATCCTTTGATGCACGTCACCCTGTTATGCATGCATCCTTTGATAGATGTCACCCTGTGATGCATGCATTCTTTGATGCACGTCACCCTGTGATGCATGCATCCTTTGATGTGCGTCACCCTGTGATGCATGCATCCTTTGATGCACATCACCCTGTGATGCATGCATACTTTGATGCACGTCACCCTGTGATGCATTCATCCTTTGATGCACGTCACCCTGTGATGCATGCATACTTTGATGCACATCACAATGGGATGCATGCATCCTTTGATGCACGTCACCCTGGGATGCATGCATCCTTTGATGCATGTCATCCTGTGATGTATGTATCCTTTGATGCACGTCACCCTGTTATGCATGCATCCTTTGATAGATGTCACCCTGTGATGCATGCATTCTTTGATGCACGTCACCCTGTGATGCATGCATCCTTTGATGTGCGTCACCCTGTGATGCATGCATCCTTTGATGCACGTCACCCTGTGATGCATGCATACTTTGATGCACGTCACCCTGTGATGCATTCATCCTTTGATGCACGTCACCCTGTGATGCATTCATCCTTTGATGCACGTCACCCTGGGATGCATGCATTCTTTGATGCATGTCACCCTGGGATGCATGCATACTTTGATGTACATCACGATGGGATGCATGCATTCTTTGATGCACGTCACCCTGGGATGCATTCATCCTTTGATGCATGTCATCCTGTGATGCATGTATCCTTTGATGCACGTCACCCTGTGATGCATGCATCCTTTGATGCGCGTCACCCTGTGATGCATGCATCCTTTGATGCACTTCACCCTGTGATGCATGCATACTTTGATGCACGTCACCCTGTGATGCATTCATCCTTTGATGCGTGTCACCCTGGGATGCATTCATCCTTTGATGCATGTCATCCTGTGATGCATGTATCCTTTGATGCACGTCACCCTGTGATGCATGCATCCTTTGATGCGCGTCACCCTGTGATGCATGCATCCTTTGATGCACTTCACCCTGTGATGCATGCATACTTTGATGCACTTCACCCTGTGATGCATGCATACTTTGATGCATGTCACCCTGGGATGCATGCATACTTTGATGCACATCACGATGGGATGCATGCATTCTTTGATGCACGTCACCCTGTGATTCATGCATCCTTTGATGCACATCACCCTGTGATGCATGCATCCTTTGATGCACGTCAACCTGTGATGCATCCTTTGATGCACGTCACCCTGTGATGCATGCATCCTTCGATGCACGTCACCCTGTGATGCATGCATCCTTCGATGCACGTCAACCTGTGATGCATCCTTTGATGCACGTCACCTTGTGATGCATCCTTTGATGCATGTCACCCTGTGATGCATCCTTTGATGCACATCACCCTGTGATGCATGCATCCTTTGATGCGTGTCACCCTGTGATGCATCCGTTGATGCATGTCACCCTGTGATGCATTCATCCTTTGATGCACGTCACCCTGTGATGCATGCATTCTTTGATGCACGTCACCCTGTGATGCATGCATCCTTTGATACATGTCACCCTGGGATACATGCATCCTTTGATGCATGTCACCCAGTGATGCATGCATACTTTGATGCATGTCACCCTGTGATGCATTCATCCTTTGATGCACGTCACCCTGTGACGCATGCATACTTTGATGCACATCACAATGGGATGCATGCATCCTTTGATGCACGTCACCCTGGGATGCATGCATCCTTTGATTCATGTCATCCTGTGATGTATGTATCCTTTGATGCACGTCACCCTGTTATGCATGCATCCTTTGATAGATGTCACCCTGTGATGCATGCATTCTTTGATGCACGTCACCCTGTGATGCATGCATCCTTTGATGTGCGTCACCCTGTGATGCATGCATCCTTTGATGCACGTCACCCTGTGATGCATGCATACTTTGATGCACGTCACCCTGTGATGCATTCATCCTTTGATGCACGTCACCCTGTGATGCATTCATCCTTTGATGCACGTCACCCTGGGATGCATGCATTCTTTGATGCATGTCACCCTGGGATGCATGCATACTTTGATGTACATCACGATGGGATGCATGCATTCTTTGATGCACGTCACCCTGGGATGCATTCATCCTTTGATGCATGTCATCCTGTGATGCATGTATCCTTTGATGCACGTCACCCTGTGATGCATGCATCCTTTGATGCGCGTCACCTGTGATGCATGCATCCTTTGATGCACTTCACCCTGTGATGCATGCATACTTTGATGCACGTCACCCTGTGATGCATTCATCCTTTGATGCGCGTCACCCTGGGATGCATTCATCCTTTGATGCATGTCATCCTGTGATGCATGTATCCTTTGATGCACGTCACCCTGTGATGCATGCATCCTTTGATGCGCGTCACCCTGTGATGCATGCATCCTTTGATGCACTTCACCCTGATATGCATGCATACTTTGATGCACGTCACCCTGTGATGCATTCTTCCTTTGATGCACGTCACCCTGTGATGCATGCATCCTTTGATGCACGTTACCCTGGGATGCATGCATCCTTTGATGCACGTCAACTTGGGATACATGCATCCTTTGATTCACGTCACCTTGGGATGATTGCATCCTTTGATGCACGTCACCCTGGGATTCATGCATTCTTTGATGCACGTCACCCTGTGATTCATGCATCCTTTGATGCACATCACCCTGTGATGCATGCATCCTTTGATGCACGTCAACCTGTGATGCATCCTTTGATGCACGTCACCCTGTGATGCATGCATCCTTCGATGCACGTCACCCTGTGATGCATGCATCCTTCGATGCACGTCAACCTGTGATGCATCCTTTGATGCACGTCACCTTGTGATGCATCCTTTGATGCATGTCACCCTGTGATGCATCCTTTGATTCACATCACCCTGTGATGCATGCATCCTTTGATGTGTGTCACCCTGTGATGCATCCGTTGATGCATGTCACCCTGTGATGCATTCATCCTTTGATGCACGTCACCCTGTGATGCATGAATTCTTTGATGCACGTCACCCTGTGATGCATGCATCCTTTGATACATGTCACCCTGGGATACATGCATCCTTTGATGCATGTCACCCAGTGATGCATGCATACTTTGATGCATGTCACCCTGTGATGCATTCATCCTTTGATGCACGTCACCCTGTGACGCATGCATACTTTGATGCACATCACAATGGGATGCATGCATCCTTTGATGCACGTCACCCTGGGATGCATGCATCCTTTGATTCATGTCATCCTGTGATGTATGTATCCTTTGATGCACGTCACCCTGTTATGCATGCATCCTTTGATAGATGTCACCCTGTGATGCATGCATTCTTTGATGCACGTCACCCTGTGATGCATGCATCCTTTGATGTGCGTCACCCTGTGATGCATGCATCCTTTGATGCACGTCACCCTGTGATGCATGCATACTTTGATGCACGTCACCCTGTGATGCATTCATCCTTTGATGCACGTCACCCTGTGATGCATTCATCCTTTGATGCACGTCACCCTGGGATGCATGCATTTTTTGATGCATGTCACCCTGGGATGCATGCATACTATGATGTACATCACGATGGGATGCATGCATTCTTTGATGCACGTCACCCTGGGATGCATTCATCCTTTGATGCATGTCATCCTGTGATGCATGTATCCTTTGATGCACATCACCCTGTGATGCATGCATCCTTTGATGCGCGTCACCCTGTGATGCATGCATCCTTTGATGCACTTCACCCTGTGATGCATGCATACTTTGATGCACGTCACCCTGTGATGCATTCATCCTTTGATGCGTGTCACCCTGGGATGCATTCATCCTTTGATGCATGTCATCCTGTGATGCATGTATCCTTTGATGCACGTCACCCTGTGATGCATGCATCCTTTGATGCGCGTCACCCTGTGATGCATGCATCCTTTGATGCACTTCACCCTGTGATGCATGCATACTTTGATGCATGTCACCCTGGGATGCATGCATACTTTGATGCACATCACGATGGGATGCATGCATTCTTTGATGCACGTCACCCTGGGATGCATTCATCCTTTGATGCACGTCACCCTGTGATTCATGCATCCTTTGATGCACATCACCCTGTGATGCATGCATCCTTTGATGCACGTCACCTTGTGATGCATGCATCCTTCGATGCACGTCACCCTGTGATGCATGCATCCTTCGATGCACGTCAACCTGTGATGCATCCTTTGATGCACGTCACCTTGTGATGCATCCTTTGATGCATGTCACCCTGTGATGCATCCTTTGATGCACATCACCCTGTGATGCATGCATCCTTTGATGCGTGTCACCCTGTGATGCATCCGTTGATGCATGTCACCCTGTGATGCATTCATCCTTTGATGCACGTCACCCTGTGATGCATGCATTCTTTGATGCACGTCACCCTGTGATGCATGCATCCTTTGATACATGTCACCTTGGGATACATGCATCCTTTGATGAATGTCACCCAGTGATGCATGCATACTTTGATGCACATCACCCTGTGATGCATGCATGCTTTGATGCACGTCAACCTGTGATGCATCATTTGATGCACGTCACCCTGTGATGCATGCATCCTTCGATGCACGTCACCCTGTGATGCATGCATCCTTCGATGCACGTCAACCTGTGATGCATCCTTTGATGCACGTCACCTTGTGATGCATCCTTTGATGCATGTCACCCTGTGATGCATCCTTTGATTCACATCACCCTGTGATGCATGCATCCTTTGATGTGTGTCACCCTGTGATGCATCCGTTGATGCATGTCACCCTGTGATGCATTCATCCTTTGATGCACGTCACCCTGTGATGCATGAATTCTTTGATGCACGTCACCCTGTGATGCATGCATCCTTTGATACATGTCACCCTGGGATACATGCATCCTTTGATGCATGTCACCCAGTGATGCATGCATACTTTGATGCATGTCACCCTGTGATGCATTCATCCTTTGATGCACGTCACCCTGTGACGCATGCATACTTTGATGCACATCACAATGGGATGCATGCATCCTTTGATGCACGTCACCCTGGGATGCATGCATCCTTTGATTCATGTCATCCTGTGATGTATGTATCCTTTGATGCACGTCACCCTGTTATGCATGCATCCTTTGATAGATGTCACCCTGTGATGCATGCATTCTTTGATGCACGTCACCCTGTGATGCATGCATCCTTTGATGTGCGTCACCCTGTGATGCATGCATCCTTTGATGCACGTCACCCTGTGATGCATGCATACTTTGATGCACGTCACCCTGTGATGCATTCATCCTTTGATGCACGTCACCCTGTGATGCATTCATCCTTTGATGCACGTCACCCTGGGATGCATGCATTTTTTGATGCATGTCACCCTGGGATGCATGCATACTATGATGTACATCACGATGGGATGCATGCATTCTTTGATGCACGTCACCCTGGGATGCATTCATCCTTTGATGCATGTCATCCTGTGATGCATGTATCCTTTGATGCACATCACCCTGTGATGCATGCATCCTTTGATGCGCGTCACCCTGTGATGCATGCATCCTTTGATGCACTTCACCCTGTGATGCATGCATACTTTGATGCACGTCACCCTGTGATGCATTCATCCTTTGATGCGTGTCACCCTGGGATGCATTCATCCTTTGATGCATGT
>JBBPBX010067058.1:4797-19504 GCA_038048925.1 Garcialebias charrua
TTTAATTCTATTTAATTGAATTTTTATGTCTTATTCAAGGTAATGTGATGAGTGGTGGAGCAGCACGCTAGCCGCAATTTACACATTCATACAGCGCTCTACTACACACACATTCATACAACTCTCTACCACACACACATTCATAGAGCTCTCTACTACACACACATTCATACAGCTCTCTACTACACACACATTCATACAGCTCTCTACTACACACACATTCATACAGCTCTCTACTACACACACATTCATACAGCTCTCTACTACACACACATTCAGACAGCTCTCTACTACACACACATTCATACAGCTCTCTACTACACACACATTCATACAGCTCTCTACCATACAGCTCTCTACTACACACATTCATACAGCTCTCTACCATACAGCTCTCTACTACACAAATTAATAAAGCACTTTACTACACACACATTCATACAGCTCTCTACCATACAGCTCTCTACTACACACACATTCATACAGCACTCTATTAAACACAGATTCATACAGTACTCTACTGCACACACATTCATACAGCACTCTATTAAACACAGATTCATACAGTACTCTACTACACACACATTCATACAGCTCTCTACTACACACACATTCATACAGCTCTCTACTACACACACATTCATACAGCTCTCTACTACACACACATTCATACAGCACTCTACTACACACATTAATAATGCACTTTACTACACACACATTCATACAGCACTCTACCACACACATTCATACAGCACTCTACCACACACATTCATACAGCACTCTACCACACACATTCATACAGCATTCTACTACACACACATTCACACAGCACTCTACCACACACATTCATACATCTCTCTACTACACACACATTAATACAGCACTCTACCACACACATTCATACATCTCTCTACTACACACACATTCATACAGCTCTCTACTACACACACATTCATACAGCATTCTGCTACACACACTTTCATACAGCATTCTACTAAAAACATAATTACAGCACTATATTACACACACACATTCAATCATACAGCACTCTACCACACACATTCATACATCTCTACTACACACACATTCATCCAGCACTCTACTACACACACATTCATACAGCACTCTGCCACACACACATTCATACAGCTCTCTACCACACACACATTCATACAGCTCTCTACCACACACATTCATACAGTTCTCTACCACACACATATTCATACAGCACTCTACTACACACACATTAATTATGCACTTTACTACACAAACATTCATACAGATCTCTACTACACACATTCATACAGCACTCTACTACACACAAATTCATACAGCACTCTACTACACACACACATTCATACAGCACTCTACCACACACACATTCATACAGCTCTCTACCACACACACATTCATAGAGCACTCTACTATACACATTAATAATGCACTTTACTACACATTCATACAGCAGTCTACTAGACACGCATTTATCCAGCTCTTTACAACACACACTTTCATACAGCACTCTACCACAAACACATTCATACAGCACTCTACCACACACACATTCATACAGCACTCTACCACACACACACATTCATACAGCACTCTACCATACACACACACATTCGTACAGCTCTCTACTACACAAACATTCATACAGATCTCTACTACACACACATTCATACAGCTCTCTACCACACACACATTCATACAGCTCTCTACCACACACACATTCATACAGCTCTCTACTACACACACACATTCATACAGCTCTCTACCACACACACATTCATACAGCTCTCTACTACACAAACATTCACACAGATCTCTACTAAACACATTCATACAGCACTCTACCACACACACACAAGTTCATACAGCTCTCTACCACACACACATTCATACAGCTCTCTACTACACAAACATTCATACAGATCTCTACTACACACACATTCATACAGCTCTCTACTACACACACATTCATACAGCTCTCTACTACACACACATACAGCTCTCTACCACACACACATTCATACAGCTCTCTACCACACACATTCATACAGCTCTCTACCACACACATATTCATACAGCACTCTACTACACACACATTAATTATGCACTTTACTACACAAACATTCATACAGATCTCTACTACACACATTCATACAGCACTCTACTACACACAAATTCATACAGCACTCTACTACACACACACATTCATACAGCACTCTACCACACACACATTCATACAGCTCTCTACCACACACACATTCATAGAGCACTCTACTACACACACATTAATAATGCACTTTACTACACATTCATACAGCACTCTACTAGACACACATTCATACAGCACTCTACCACACACACACACATTCATACAGCACTCTACCATACACACACATTCTTACAGCTCTCTACTACACAAACATTCATACAGATCTCTACTACACACACATTCATACAGCTCTCTACCACACACACATTCATACAGCTCTCTACTACACACACACATTCATACAGCTCTCTACCACAAACACATTCATACAGCACTCTACTAAACACACATTCATACAGCACTCTACCACACACACACACACACACACACATTCATACAGCACTCTACCATACACACACACATTCGTACAGCTCTCTACTACACAAACATTCATACAGATCTCTACTACACACACATTCATACAGCTCTCTACCACACACACATTCATACAGCTCTCTACTACACACACACATTCATACAGCTCTCTACCACACACACATTCATACAGCTCTCTACTACACAAACATTCACACAGATCTCTACTACACACATTCATACAGCACTCTACCACTTACACACACAAGTTCATACAGCTCTCTACCACACACACATTCATACAGCTCTCTACTACACAAACATTCATACAGATCTCTACTACACACACATTCATACAGCTCTCTACCACACTCACATTCATACAGCTATCTACTACACACATTCATACAGCTCTCTACCACACACACATTCATACAGCTCTCTACTACACAAACATTCACACAGATCTCTACTACACACATTCATACAACTCTCTACTACACAAACATTCACACAGATCTCTACTACACACATTCATACAGCACTCTACCACATACACACACAAGTTCATACAGCTCTCTACCACACACACATTCATACAGCTCTCTACTACACAAACATTCATACAGATCTCTACTACACACACATTCATACAGCTCTCTACTACACAAACATTCATACAGATCTCTACTACACACACATTCATACAGCTCTCTACTACACAAACATTCATACAGATCTCTACTACACACACATTCATACAGCTCTCTACCACACTCACATTCATACAGCTATCTACTACACACATTCATACAGCTCTCTACCACACACACATTCATACAGCTCTCTACTACACAAACATTCACACAGATCTCTACTACACACATTCATACAACTCTCTACTACACAAACATTCATACAGATCTCTACTACACACACATTCACACACACATTCATACAGCTCTCTACTACACAAACATTAATACAGCTCTCTACCACACACACATTCATACAGCTCTCTACTACACAAACATTCACACAGATCTCTACTACACACATTCGTACAGCACTCTACTACACAAACATTCATACAGATCTCTACTACACACATTCATACAGCTCTCTACCACACACACATTCATACAGCTGTACAGTACCATCAAACCAAAGCGACAAATTTCTTTTAGAAATCTGAAAAACATCAATCCTGAACTTCTAGCAGCTGATCTTAAGGTCCTCGTTCCTGTCTCCATTCCAGCTTCCCTCAATGCAGTGGACTTCTACAACATCAGCCTCTCCAGCATCTTAGACCAACATGCTCCTGTCAGAGAGAGGACAGTTGCCTTTTCACGCTCAGCTCCCTGGTTTACCCCAGAGCTGAGGAAAATGAAGACAGCTGGTCGAGTGCTTGAGAGACGCTTCTTGGCTTCTGGTCTGCTAGCTCACAAGCTAGCTTATACAGAGCATCGTAAGATGTATGCTAGGTCCCTCAAAAACTCTCGAACTTTATTTTACTCATCTATAATTTCTGATAACCCTGGTAACTCCAAAATACTTTTTTCAACCATCACTCACCTCCTTCAGCCACGTACAACCTCACTCACTGACTCCACTAATGATCTTTGTAATAAATTTATCTCCTTTTTCCAAAACAAGATCCAAAAAATCAGATCAGCCATCACCTCTTCACCCCCTGCCCTTTCTCCGGCTGCAAATGTACAGCTTGAGAACCCTCCTCCCCTCAGCTTTTTCCCAGAGGTCTGTGTGAAGGAAGTTGAAGCCACTGTCAGGGCAATGAAACCCTGCACATGTGCTCTTGACCCCTTCCCAACAGTCCTGGTCAAGGCTAACATTGCCTCTCTCAGTTCACTTATCACCACTATAGTTAATCAGTCTCTCCAATCTGGTCATATTTCCCCTGTCTTGAAGTCCTCTATAATTAAACCTCTTCTTAAAAAACCTACCCTCGATCCCCATGACCTGGCAAATTACAGACCCATTTCCAACCTTCCCTTCCTCGCTAAAGTTTTGGAGAAATTAGTCTCGGTTTACCTACAAGAACATCTACATGACAATAATATACTGGATAAATTTCAATCAGGTTTTCGAACAGCACATAGCACTGAAACAGCTCTTGTCCGGGTCACAAATGACCTGTTGGTCACTGCAGACCGTGGTTCCTCCTCTCTCCTTATTCTCCTTGATCTTTCGGCAGCCTTTGATACGGTTGATCATTACATTCTGCTCCAACGCTTACAGCAGTTTGCAGGACTTACTGGCACTGCCCTGGAGTGGTTCCGATCATACCTGACAGACAGAACAGAGTCTGTCTCCATCGGGCGTGCCAAGTCATTGAGCCATCCTGTTTCTTGTGGTGTGCCCCAGGGATCAATTCTGGGACCCCTCCTTTTCAACCTATACATGGTACCACTTGGGTGTATTATCAGCAGCTATGGGGTCTCATTCCATTGCTATGCTGATGATACTCAGCTGTATCTTAAACTGGGTAGCAATGTGTCTGAGACCCCATCTACATCATCTTCTTCAGCTTCTCCATTTTCTCCACTTTCTTCTCTTTCCACACTCACAGCGTGTCTGGAGGAGATAAAGGCATGGATGCGGCAAAATTTCCTTCACCTTAACAGTTCAAAAACAGAAGCAATTCAAATTGGTACATCACATCAAATTCAACAACAAAAAATCCTCAGTATCACTTTTTCTGGCCAGAACATCTCTCTTTCCAATACAGTCACCAATCTTGGTGTTATTTTTGATCCACAACTCACCTTTGAAAGCCATATAAAGCATATCTGTAAAACTTCTTTTTTTCATCTTCGAAATATTGCAAAGCTTCGGTCTACACTGTCCCTCACTGATGCAGAAAAGCTCGTCCATGCCTTTGTCTCCTCCAGACTGGATTACTGCAATGCACTTCTCTTCGGGATTCCTGGCAAGAACATACAAAAACTACAATATGTCCAAAACAGCGCTGCCAGGGTCCTGATCAGTGTTGCCAGATAGAATCCAGGTTTTCCAGCCCAAAAATCTGTTAAACACCGCCGAAAACCCGCCCAATCAGAAAGTGTCACGTGACAAATCACATACAGCAAAGCGGGGGGAGGAGTTAAATTAGGTCCTCTGGATGGGTTAAAAAATTGTAGAAACGCTTCTTCTTTTATCCAACAGACTTTTTCTTTTTTTACTTCTGTATTTACAAAAAAAAAAATTATATATATATATATAAAATCACACACACACAGTACCCCCAACTCCTGTAAAGATATATCGGTGTTTATTTGTTCAATGTGATTAATCAAAACCAGTTAAATGTGATCATTGGTGCTCTTTATTAAGAAAATCAACATGTCACATTTCAGGAACTGATTATTATAGACACATTAAATGTTCACTAATGAATATTTCTATATTTATCATCACAGTAATAGTGTTACACACATTATTAGTTGTTAACACTCAAAATTAGTGTTTACCTATACTGTAACCTAAACATTTAAGGAATAAACATTTTTATTAATCACTTTAAAAGTTATAAATGTTGTCTTTGGTGCATGTTTGCTTTCCAAATATATGTCCAAATGTCATTCACACGGTGTGTGTGAATGACAGGCATAAAACACTTTGTAAAACGGTGCTTTATGAAGTTCAGTCCGTTTCCTTCTATCAGTTGACCGGCAGTTCTGCCACATCCAATATGGCGGCCGCTCTGACGTACCGCCGCTACGGACCAGCCCACTCAACGAGGCGTCCACTAACTGCCTCACCAGTTCTCTGTTGGGATCGCCCTGGCAGATGACAATAGCCAATCAGTGATGGAGAAAGATCAGAGGAGCTTTGCTATGAAATAATGATGAATGATTGTTTGAAATTCATTTAATAGTTAACTCAGAAACCGCCGATCTGACTCCAAATCCGCCCAAATTATCACCACCCGCCCGAAGCTATTTTTAGCCGCTAAGTAGAGAGTGAAAACCGCCCAAATGGCGGTAAACCGCCCAATCTGGCAACACTGGTCCTGATGAGAGTGCGTAAGTATGAACACATCACTCCTGTACTGCGTTCACTACACTGGCTTCCTGTTTCTGCCCGGATCACGTACAAAATTTATCTGCTCACCTTCCAGTGCCTGTACGGTAATGCACCATCCTATTTAAAAGAACTTCTCACCCCTCACTGTCCTTCCCGCACTCTCCGCTCTTCCAACACCCATCTTCTTCTCACTCCCAGGTCTCGGTCTCGCACAATGGGAGACCGGGCTTTCTCCTGCGCTGCCCCTCGGCTGTGGAACGCCCTGCCCTCATATCTGAGGGCCCCACAGACCGTGACATGTTTTAAAAAAAGTCTTAAAACCTTTCTTTTTATCCAGTTTTTTAAATAATTAATTGTGCTTTTGTTTTTTATTGCACCCAGTTTTTTGAGTATTTTATCTGCATTTTGTGAATTTTAAATTTTTGATGCAATCATCTGTGAGGCTCCATCCTCTTGGTTGTTCCTTTTCTTTGTTGCATTTATGATTGATTTTTATCTTGATTTTATTTTTCATTGTAGCACTTTGAGATCTGTTTGATGTAAAGTGCGTTATAAATAAAAGTTATTATTATTATTATTATTATTACAGCTCTCTATTACACAAACATTCTTACAGAACTCTACTAAACACATTCATATAGCACTCTACTACACACATTCATACAGATCTCTACTACACACATATTCATACAGCACTCTACCACACACACATTCATACAGCACTCTACTACACACATTCATACAGTACTCTACTACACACATTCATACAGTACTCTACTACAGTACACACACATTCATACAGCTCTCTACCACACACAAATTCATACAGCACTCTCCCACACACACATTCATACAGCACTCTACTAAACACACATTCATACAGCCACACACACATTACACATTACCACACACACATTCATATAGCTCTCTACCACACACACATTCATACAGATCTCTACTACACACATTCATACAGCATTCTACTACACACACATTCATACAGCACTCTGCCACACACACATTCATACAGCTCTCTACCACACTGTTATGCACCCTGGGGTTTTTAGAAGTTTAAACATCCTTGCTTTTATTTTTCTTGGCTACCACTTGCTGCAGCCTGCTGGTTCAATGAAGAACTCACATTTTTTTTACTCAGCCTGCTTCACTCAGGCTTGATTGGGCAGAGCTGCTGTTCACCTGCAGGTCCTGCCTATAAAGCTGACATGCTGTGTTTGGTGCAGGGTGGAGCCTTGCTTAGAGCAATGGAGTTGTGAGATTGCCAGCTGAGGTTGGTGGACGCAAGCAAGGGTGCTTGTTGGAACAACTTGTGATCCTGCTAAAGGTAAACCAAGTTTTGATCAAAGCAGTTGTACACTCACAGAAATATTTAACCCCAATTTTTAAGATTTATGTAATTTTATTAAATGACAAAATTGCGTGCCTTTTTATTAGATAATTTCAAGGCAAACCTATGAAATAAACCTTACATGATGCATATTCATTCATGTAATAAGGCCTATTTATTTTAAATGCATAACCCTCAGGTTTATGTATTCAGAATTAATAACATATAATTACTCTAAATGAATAATCTTGAGGGTATTTATTTCAAATACATAAAGAATATTATTTTAATTTGCATAATAATCAGGTTTATTATTCAATATAAATAGCATATATTTATTTTAATTACATGTCATTTATGCATATGTAATGAACTAAATTAATCAAAATGCATAACATTTATGCAATTCCTTTCCATTCATACCAACAATCTTAATGAACCAATCAGTTGTTGTTCTTTCAACATCTTTATTAAACTTCAAATCATATTAAATACACAAAATTATAATATCAAAATTAAAGTTTCACTTGTGCATATTCACAAGACCATAGGTCCCATTTTGGCCATACTTTTCCTAAAATATTACAAGTAAAAAAAATAAAGACTTCACCTTAGTGGATTTTGTAGAAACTTAAGCACCTTTTAGAACAAATCTTTGTAACACTTAACTCCACTGAATCTGGAAACAATTCAAGAAAAAAAATCTGGTTTGAGCTGAGGTAATACAATATGTCCCGCTAAAACATTTTAGAAACCAACCATCTATGAACTCACATAAGAACTCACCTACACAGCCACATTCACACATCACTTCCTGTTAAGTGCTTCAACATCAAAAGAAAAAAAAAGAACATTAAACAGGTATTTTCCTGACACACCCTTCAAAAACTATAAGGGATTTAAACAGTCTGTATGATGGAGAAACTGACAAAAAATCAGGTAGCTGTGTATGTGCATTATTGCCAGCCAAATCACTGGGGCAATTTGAGTTTCAGTGTCTGTACTTTTGGTGACAGCTTGGCTGAGTCCAGGTTCATCAGGATTTTCTGGTACACCTCGAATGTACGGGTCAGGCTTTTCGGATAGCTCAAGTTGAGTGCATAGATCAGTCCATAAAGCATCACGCACGCATGGCTGACACTCTGTAGGTTATGGAGGACTTCCACACCTTCCAGCACAACTCCAACATCAGCAAAGCGTCCATTACCTGGACCATCAGGACCACGACCCTCTGCTCGGACAGTGTAGATGCCCATGGTCTTCTCCGCAATGTCTGCCTCAGCCTCTCTGGATTCAATGTCCTGGAATATAAAGAGAACAGAATGATTGGTTATGTGATCCTAACCTTGACCACTAAAATCTAAGCAGCTCATCCTTAGGCCAAGTGAATGTTCATTTGAAGAAATTTCTTTAAAGCACTGCATATGTGTTATGTAGCATGTATGTATGTAGCATGTAGTATGTATGTATTATGTATGTGTGTAGTATGTATGTAATATGTATGTATGCGTGTAGTATGTATGTAATATGTATGTATGCGTGTAGTATATATGTAATATGTATGTATGCGTGTAGTATATATGTAATATGTATGTATGCGTGTAGTATATATGTAATATGTATGTATGCGTGTAGTATATATGTAATATGTATGTATGCGTGTAGTATGTATGTAATATGTATGTATGCGTGTAGTATGTAGTATATATGTATATATGTATGTATGTAGTATATATGCAATATGTATGTAGTATATATGTAATATGTATATATGTAATATGTATGTAGTATATATGTAATATGTGTATGTAGTATATATGTAATATGTATGTATGTAGTATATATGTAATATGTATGTATGTAGTATATATGTAATATGTATGTATGTAGTATATATGTAATATGTATGTAGTATATATGTAATATGTATGTAGTATATATGTAATATGTATGTAGTATATATGTAATATGTATGTAGTATATATGTAATATGTATGTATGCGTGTAGTATATATGTAATATGTATGTATGCGTGTAGTATATATGTAATATGTATGTATGCGTGTAGTATATATGTAATATGTATGTAGTATATATGTATGTATGTATGTATGTATGTAGTATATATGTATGTATGTAGTATAATGTATGTATGTATGTAGTATGAATGTATGTATGTAGTATATATGTAATATGTATGTATGTAGTATATATGTAATATGTATGTATGTAGTATATATGTAATATGTATGTATGTAGTATATATGTATGTATGTAGTATATATGTAATATGTATGTATGTAGTATATATGTAATATGTATGTATGTAGTATATATGTAATATGTATGTATGTATGTATGTAGTATATATGTAATATGTATGTATGTATGTAGCATATATGTAATATGTATGTATGTAGCATATATGTAATATGTATGTATGTATGTAGTATATATGTAATATGTATGTATGTATGTAGTATGTATGTATTCTGTATGTATGTATGTATGTATGTATGTATGTATGTATGTATTCTGTATGTATGTATTATGTATGTTTGTATGTATGTTGTATGTATGTATGATGTATGTATTACAGGTAGTCCCCGATTTACGAGCGAGATCCGTTACAACGAGGCGCTCGTAAACCGGAAATCTCGTAATTTGGAACGGCCGCCACGCTTCTCGTAAGTCCGGAAATTCGCTCGTAAATTGGAACGGTTTTGCTAGCGCGACTACAAACACTCGTTTTTCATCGAAAAACTGCTTATGAGTGCATAAAAATGATCGGAAACGTGTGTCCACATGTTTAGCTAACGAACTGTGGTGAAAAAACACAGGAAAACTCAGTATTTTTTGCGTTTTTTCCAATAATTCGCCAGCTCGTAAGTCTGGAACCTCGTAGATCAGAGCGCTCGTAAATCGGGGACTACCTGTATGTATTTATGTATTCTGTATGTATGTAGTATGAATGTATGTATATAGTATGTGTGTAGTATGTATATATTCTGTATGTATGTAGTATGAATGTATTCTGTATGTATGTAGTATGAATGTATGTAGTACGTATGTAGCATGCATGTATGTATGTAGCATGCACAACACCAACATCAGCAAAACGTCCATTACCTGGACCATCAGGACCACGACCCTCTGCTCGGACAGTGTAGATGCCCATAGTCTTCTCCGCAATGTCTGCCTCAGCCTCTCTGGATTCAATGTCCTGGAATATAAAGAGAGCAGAATGATTGGCTATGTGATCCTAACCTTGACCACTAAAATCTAAGCAGCTCATCCTTAGGCCAAGTGAATGTTCATTTGAAGAAATTTCTTTAAAGCACTGTATATATGTGTTATGTATGTAACATGTATGTATGTATTCTGTATGTATGTAGTATGAATGTATGTAGTACGTATGTATGTAGCATGCATGTATGTATGTAGCATGCACAACACCAACATCAGCAAAGCGTCCATTACCTGGACCATCAGGACCACGACCCTCTGCTCGGACAGTGTAGATGCCCATGGTCTTCTCCGCAATGTCTGCCTCAGCCTCTCTGGATTCAAGGTCCTGGAATATAAAGAGAACAGAATGATTGGCTATGTGATCCTAACCTTGACCACTAAAATCTAAGCAGCTCATCCTTAGGCCAAGTGAATGTTCATTTGAAGAAATTTCTTTAAAGCACTGTATATATGTGTTATGTATGTAACATGTATGTATGTATTCTGTATGTATGTAGTATGAATGTATGTAGTACGTATGTATGTAGCATGCATGTATGTATGTAGCATGCACAACACCAACATCAGCAAAGCGTCCATTACCTGGACCATCAGGACCACGACCCTCTGCTCGGACAGTGTAGATGCCCATGGTCTTCTCCGCAATGTCTGCCTCAGCCTCTCTGGATTCAAGGTCCTGGAATATAAAGAGAACAGAATGATTGGCTATGTGATCCTAACCTTGACCACTAAAATCTAAGCAGCTCATCCTTAGGCCAAGTGAATGTTCATTTGAAGAAATTTCTTTAAAGCACTGTATATATGTGTTATGTATGTAACATGTATGTATGTATTCTGTATGTATGTAGTATGAATGTATGTAGTACGTATGTATGTAGCATGCATGTATGTATGTAGCATGCACAACACCAACATCAGCAAAGCGTCCATTACCTGGACCATCAGGACCACGACCCTCTGCTCGGACAGTGTAGATGCCCATGGTCTTCTCCGCAATGTCTGCCTCAGCCTCTCTGGATTCAATGTCCTGGAATATAAAGAGAACAGAATGATTGGCTATGTGATCCTAACCTTGACCACTAAAATCTAATCTAAAATCTAAGACTTCCTCACCCTCTCCCTGCGAGATTGTTCTTCCTAGAAAACAAAACCGAGCTGTGATGGTCCACACAGACAAATGGTTTTATGGCATAACTTCACAAACAGGAATTCTTACCCGAATGATGTCCTCCTTCTCTGTCTCCTGAACCTGGTAGAGAATCTTTGACAGCTCCTGATCCGACTCCATTTTCCCTATGATACGTTCATTGTATGCTTCACTCTGAGTGCTCGCCAGCATGGTACAATACTGAACTATGTGTGTGTGTGTGAAAAGACACAAACAATTTCAAAATAAAAACAATATGGCAGAACGTTGCGGCAAACTTTCATCCAGCCAGACTTGACTTACTCATGCGACGGTGTTGACGGAGGATTTTAATGAAATCGAATGTGTTGACGCCCAACAACAGCTGATTCTCACATTCTCTGTCATCACTGGCAGTCTGTAAAACAGGAGAAAAAGGGTGTCCAAAAGATCTGTGTGTGTGTGGGCACAAGTCAACTATCAACAAATGTCGACAGACAAACCTTGAGGATTTCTAAGACTTCATCAGCTTTCTTTTGAGAGACAATGGCATCGTCATAGAATAATAAGAATAAGAATGAATTTAATTTATAACGCACTTTTCATTAACAAAAATCTCAAAGTGTTAGAAACGACTGAACTGACGCTGGAGCCAAAAGGCATCGATGTCTCGAGGATGTAAATCTTTTTTCTTCACAGTCATCACATCACCTGTTCCACCAAACTACATAAACAGGAATTAATTAACAATAAAAAAAAATCTGAATAAAAAGGCTGAAGTACTGACTAATGACAAGAACACTACACTTACATTGGCTGTGTAGTGGTCACACATGCTTCCTCTCCTTCACCGTCTTCATCTGAGTGTTCATCTCGTACTTCTCCAAACTGGTCTTCATCTCCTTCCTGCAAACCAGAAAAATGATTACTTTTATAATTTATTTGGAGCACAAACATCTGTATGTTCCAAAGCTTTTGGGGACAAAATTTGCAATACCTTTTATCACTGAAATTCAAAGTCAGGTGAATCTTATTTTCGACGAGGGTCAGTTCGTTGTGCAGAAAGCTGTTAGAACAAAAAGGAATTTAACATCATGAAAAAAAAAACTTTACCTTAAAAAAAAAATCTTATCTGACTTTATAGCACAAGGGTTCCAAGAACTTAATAATAATAATTTGTCACATTTGTCATCTGTGTATGTTTCCCATACTTGACAGACGAAATTGGTCTTCTGCCTTTAACCCAACCACCACCAGGTGGTGCAGCGAGCAGCGTAGTCGCGCTCGGGGAGCTGGAGAATTAGATGTGCACTCATAGACACCCCAAGGTGTGTAGTGGCCGGGGCGCGAACCCGCGTCCTTCACGTTCCTTAATAAATTCACGCAATGGTCAAATCTTCTGGATTTAAATTGTTTCACTTTGACGTCTTCCAAATCATCGCGTGCACTGTGTGCTCAGCATATTAAAGATGTTACTTTAAATAAAAATCTGTGATTTTGTTGTCCTGTGACATGTTCAAATCTGTTCTGCCATCTTTGTTTTGATTTTTGTGAAAACAAAGTCAAAAGATGCTTCTTGTTTGTTATTTTAAACGTTTTATTTAAAATAAACTGGAGTGCACAGAATAACTTTAAAATATGTTGTTTTACATTAAATGCAGACTAGGTTTCATCATCTATTCTGTGTAAATGTTCTGCTTGTTTTTATCACAAAGTGACTGTAATTACTCTTCGTGGCCGCTATAGAGGCGCTGTTGACGCCCGCTAGCTTAGCCTTTAGCTTAACCGTTAGCTTGCGAGTAGCATCTAACAAAATCGGATTAAAAGCAACTTACGCAAAGAGTTTTAGCCTGTATGTGATACTCACTAGAACCGCGTTCTTTTAAGAGACATACTCAATGTTATTAAACCTGTTGAGACAGGTTCTGTGATTTTTAAACGTTAAAGAAAAATCTCCGTTTGTCTTGTGGTTATGTGTTATGCACTGCGCAAATAAATTATAAATAAATCGAATTTTAGCTCAAAATTCGAATACAGCTCATAGTTTGTAAATGACCACGAAGTAATTACGTTCAAGTTTAAAGAAATTCGGCCGTGTGGTTTATGACCTACAGTATATTGCTAACAGACACTGAGCTAACAGTGAAGTGGCTAGTTCATAGCTCTGGTTCATAGGCCCTGAGCAGGAGGCTGGACTGCGACAGACAGTCCGACCAGAGAAGGCTGCCGTCGGACACATGAGCTGCGACTCACTCGTGTATCTCCTAGCTGCTAAGAAGCAACTGGGGGAAAGAAACCCAGCGTACCCCCACCTTTCTTTTACCTGCGAATCTTTACTTCCACG
>JBBPBX010067059.1:0-15715 GCA_038048925.1 Garcialebias charrua
TGCAGCAGCTCCACTGGCTCCTGGTTAAATCATGCATCATCTTCAAAATTCTACTTCTCACTTTCAAAGCCATCCACAACCTTGCCCCTCCTTATCTATCTGACTTCCTAGAAATCTCCATCCCCTCTTGCTCTCTCAGATCCTCCTCTTCGCTACATCTCCATGTACCCTCTGCCTGCCTCTCCACCATGGGGAGCACGGCTTTCACCTGCTCTGCCCCTCACCTGTGGAACGCTCTACCGCCAGACCTATGAAACACCACCTCCCTTTCTCTGTTCAAGACTG
This sequence comes from Garcialebias charrua, assembly GCA_038048925.1. Taxonomy (NCBI): domain Eukaryota; kingdom Metazoa; phylum Chordata; class Actinopteri; order Cyprinodontiformes; family Rivulidae; genus Garcialebias; species Garcialebias charrua. The sequence continues at coordinate 286 of JBBPBX010067059.1, forward strand.
CTCTGAAAACACATCTCTTTAGATTCACATATCCTTCTTAACTTTGTTTGATATATTATATATTTTAATTTATTCCTGTTGTTCTTTGTATTGTGCTTGTTGTTTGCTTTTGTAAAGTGTCATTGGGTGTCCTGAAAGTCACTTTTTGAATAAAATGATTATTATTATTATTATTATTATTATTATTATTGTTATTATTATAACGCCTGCAGCATCATTAAGGACCACACCGACCCAGCACAGTCTCTTCCGTCTACTACCCTCAAGCAGACGATACAGGAGTCTGTCATCACATAAAAAAAGACTAAAGGACAGCTATTATCCACAAGCTGTCAGATTACTGAACTCTCAATAAATAACACTGAACTGGCAATAGCATTGCATCAAGCCACATCTGTGACACCTAATATGACATATGTTCATTAATTCAACCTTTATATAGGTTATATTAGCTGTTTAGTAATATGGCTAATATTAGCTTGTGACAGCTAATATGTTTATTGCTGTTGCACTATGTGGCTGTATCATGTATGATACAGTATCTATGTATCTACCTTACCATCATAATTCATCTCAATGCTACTCACAACCTGTGCAATAACATGTCATACAACCTTTGTAGTTTATTTTAGTTATTTGCAATATTTATCATGTGCATTTTAGCTTATATTACTACTTTGACATACTTATTCAAACAAATTCATCCTGCTTGCACCGTTATATTCTGCCATGTTGTTAACTGTTTCCTCTTTAGGACCTTGTAAATATTATATTTAATATTTTAACATTTTGGTACTGTATTTTGTACCCATATTGAATGCTTTAGTATTTTTTGTTTGTTTGTTTTTTGTTTTAGTGAAATCGGTTCTTCTTCCTGAACATTTCATTGTACTGTTAACCTTGTGTTAACCTGCTTATGACAAATAAACACAACTTGAACTTGAAATCTTGGCTACTTGCATCTTGCAGGGCTACATTTGATATGAATGATCGCAATATGTAAGAACAGAGGCTTAACATTATATTGGGAGGAAGTAATAATTAATTCGGCCTTTATTTATACAGGATAATCTTAAGCCACAAGGACTCAAAGAAATATCTGTTTTAAACAAAAAACACAGATGAGATACAGACAGCAATAAACATTCAAATAAAAGCAAATAAAATGAAAAAGTAAACTGAAGAAATTATATAAAAACAAAATGAAAACAGCTACATTGTAAAGTGATGTAAAATACTAAAAACAGGAACATGTTTCTGCATTGGTTTTTGCCACAAACTTTAACAGATGTTTAAAATCCCTTAGAGGTCAAAGTCAACAGCTTCAGATCTTTTTGCAAGGTGTTCCAGGAAATAGAGTAGGAGAAGGCCCTTTTGTCTAGTTCAGTCCTCACTGAGGGAACACTGCAGGTAATCATGTCCTGAGAGCACATGCTGTAGCTGCACTCACGCAAAAACATGTAGGAGGAGATGTATGAATGCAGCAGACCAAGAAGTGATTTAAAGATGAAAATATATCAGTGAGAGAGTCTGTGTGAAGTTAATGATTGATGTCCAGTTAACCAGTGAATACAGGGTGCAGTGGTGGGTATGGTAGTTACAGCCAGTTATGAATCTTAGCGCACCATCATAGACAGCATCCAACAACTGCAAGGTGATTACTCTAAAATGCTTCAAATCATATTTATCTGATAGATTCCAGTTTGTTCATGTTAGTAATCAACCGTCTTCATACACTGGAGTTAGTCATGGAGTACTTCAGGGCTCAGTGCTCAGACCAGTACCGTATTTTACGGTCTATAAGTTGCACCTATTTGCCTAATTTGCATGCCCTGCGACTTATAGAGAGGTGAGACTTGTTTATGGATTTTTTCCCATATTTTTAGACCAATTTTTGGCTCAGATATGACCGTTTTTGATTTTGGCAAAAAATGGTGCAGTACCACTTTTGTCCGCTAGGGTACACCGACCGTTCCCACCTCGTGTGTCCGACGGAAGCCTCCATTGGTCGGACTGACTCTGTCGTAGCCCGGCCTCCTGCTCTGGAGCTCTGACAATTTCAGAGAGTCCACCGACCGTTTCCAGCTCATGTGTCCGAAGGCAGCCTCCTCTGGTCGGACACACTCTGTCGCTGCCCGGCCTCCTGCTCTGGAGGTATGAACTACTAAAGCACATATTTTGTTGAAACTTACAGAAAGTAATTACTGGGTGGACATTTAATAACTGTTAGCTGTAGGAGATGTTTAGAGCTAAAATTTGATGTTTTAGCAACATAGATGTTTAAGCAACGTAGATGTTTAGCGGTTAGCTTGTAGCTCCGTGTTTTTAATGGGTACTATTTTGGAAAATAGCTCATAAACCACTCTGCAGATTTTCTTTAAACTTACAGAAAGTAATTACTTGGTGGTCATTTACAAACTGTTAGCTGTAGGAGATTTTTGAGCTAAAATTCTACTTATTTATAATTTATTTTTGCAACGCATGCAACGGTTTGGAAGAAGTCAAAGCGAAACAATTTGAATCCAGCAGGTTTGACCATTTCGTGAATTTATTAAGGAACGGTTAAGCTCAGGAACCCTTGTGCTATAATGTCAGCTAAGAAATATATATTTTTAAGTGTTTATTTTGCTAAATTTTAAAGAAATAAAGCCGTCCCACCCGCGCGCGTGCACGTGGCAAAACTACTTTTTTTAATCTAGCTGATTTGACAAAAGTCCTTCCGTGCTCGCTCGCTCCTGTGGCCGCAATTTTCAGCAGGGCAAATGACGAGCTGACGCATCGTGTATAGCGGTGACGCATAATAGATGAGACTTAAATAGAGGTGCAACATGTTTATGGATTTTTCCAATTTATTGCCAATAATTGGACAAAGAGACTTATAGAGAGGTGAGACTTATCAGGCAGAAAGTATGGTACTCTTTATACAGTACTTTGAAAACCCATCTCTTTAGACTAGCTTATCATTAACTTTACTAAATGTATTTTTATCTTCCATTTTATATCCTTTATGTATTTTATATTTCAATTTGTCGCTGATAATGTTTGCTCTGTATTCACTGTGTTGGTTTGTTAAGTGTCCTTGGGTGTCATGAAAGGCGCTTTTAAATAAAATGATTATTATTATTATTATTATTATTACTTTGTACATCCATCCATTCATCTAGCCATCTATTATATTTTACCCACTTCTTCCTTTTCGGCTCACAAGGGTCACTGGTGCCCAAATTCAGCAGTAACTGTGCAAGAGGCGGGATACACCCTGGACAGGTCTCCAGTCCATCACAGGGACACATAAAGACAAACGAGACAAACAACCATTCACTCTCTCACTCACATCTCCCAACTAGAGACAATTTAGAGTTACCCATCAGTCTAACATGCATGTTTTTGGTCTGTGAGAGGAAGGCGGAATACCCGGAGAAAAACCCATGGATGCATGGAAAGAACATGCAAACTCCACCAGAAAACTGAGACAGACACTATATATGGACCATGTTTATGTTTATGTTTATTAAATTTGTTCATTTTTTTACAAAAGAAACAATACAAGGCAATCTCATAAAAGTGTACAAAATGTAAAAAAATGAAAGGTGGCAGAAAGAAGAATAAATCTTATTATATCTGCCCCTTATCCCCAGCAATCAGATTAAACAACAGTAGTCAAACCATGTAAACAATAATAATCTTCAACCAACTTTTTCCAACAATCAGGTTAAACAATAATATTCTTCAACCAACAGTTCAAAATGACTAATTCTTTTTAGTTTTCTAACTAATACTAATACAGTACAAAATGACTAACACTTTCTAATTTTCTAACTAATACAATACACATTACGTTATTTCACATATATTTTTTTAACATATTTGTTTTGATCATTTTTTTAAATGTAAACATTGACTTGGCATTTTTAACTACATTCTCCAAGCCATTCCATAATCTAATTCCCTGAATTGAGGTAGAACGTCCCTTCAAACTGGTTCTGAATTGTGGTTTTACAAACAACTCTGTTCCCTTAAGATTATAACAACTTTGTCTTTTAACAAAGTGCATTTGGATATTTAAAGGTAATGCATTATTTTGAGCTCTATACATAACTGATAAAATATTATAGTCTACCAAATCATGGAACTTCAGTAATTTTAGTTGATAAAATAATGTACTTGATGGATGACGGTAATGCTTTCTAGTGATAATTCTTACAGCTCTTTTCTGTAATACAAAAATAGGCTTTGTGATTGTTTTACACGCATTCCCCCAAACATCAATACAATAGATTAAGTGTGGAACAATGATTGTGTTATACAACAAATACAGAGCTTTATCATTCAATAGGTCTCTGACTTTGTACAGTACTGCTATCGATTTAGCTATTTTTATTCTTACAGAATTTATGTGTTGTTTCCATGTCAGTTTGTCATCAATGATAACACCCAAAAACTTCACCTCATTCACTCTACAAATCTCAACATCCTCAATTTTGAGTGGAACATCGACAGTTTTCTTTCTATTACCGAATATCATGTAATTAGTTTTCTCTAGATTTAATGATAATTTATTTATTTTAAACCAAGTTTGTATCTTGACAAATTCTGTCTTTATCAATTCTAACATTTGTTCTATATCTTCACCTGAACAGAAAAAAGTGGTATCATCAGCGAAAAGTACACATTTAAGGAGTCCTGACACATTTACCAAGTCATTCACATATAAAATAAAAAGCTTTGGTCCAAGTACAGAGCCTTGAGGAACTCCACATGTGATATTACAGAGGTCAGATCTTACATCATTTATTTGTACAAATTGTTTCCTATTTTTTAAGTAGCTAGATACCCACTGTAATGCTGGTCCTCTAATACCATATTTGTTCAGTTTTTCAAGGAGAATGGTGTGATCAATAGTATCGAATGCTTTTTTAAAATCAACAAAGATACTGATACAGTATTGTTTTTACAGTAGGACCATCCGTTCTGTGTTTGTATTCATTGCTTTACTATTCTCTCTTCCCCCTGCCTGTTCAGCTGCCGTGGAGTTGATCACAATAAGATGTAGGCCGCATTATATGCCACGTGACTATTCAGTGATCGTAATCAGCGTTATTTACATAGCACCCGATGCTAATGCTAATGACGCCCAGGGAGAGATTCATGACTTACTCACCTCGCTGCAGTGTAAATATCCTGAGGGGCTTTTCATTGTTTGCGGGGACGTCAATCACGTGGATCTCCAGGTGTCCCTCCCAGCCTTCAATAAGAACGTCTTCGCAGCTACGAGAGGAGATAAAATACTCGACCAAGTCTTCACAAATGTAAAGGGGGCATACACGGCGAAGACACGCCCAGCGCTCGGATCTTCCGATCACGACTCTCTGATTCTGGCCCCAAGAGAACTCCCTCCACTCAGGCGCTCAAAGCCGGAACAAAGAGAAATAACAATCTGGCCTCAAGATAGTTCCCCCATGTTGAGAGACTGTTTTGAGAGGACAAACTGGTCTGTTTTCAGAGAAGCAGCCACTGATGGTAGTTCAGTGGACATGGAACTGTACGCTTCCTCAGTCCTGGGTTACATCAGTACATGCTCTGAAAATGTATCCATAAAAAAATATGTGAAATCCTACCCGAACCGGAAACCCTGGTTAAATAAAGAAGTTCACGCCTTGCTAGCAGCCAGAGACACTGCATTCAAGTCAGGAGATAAAGTGGAACTGAGAAAGAGCAGGAATGAACTGAAGGATGGCATTAAGAAGGCCAAGGCCACGTATGCACAGAGGATCGAGGGACAGTTCACCTCACAAGACCCACGGAGCATGTGGAAGGGTATTAAATGCATAACAGATTACAAAGGCAAAAACAAACAATGCCCCAGGGACCCATCTCTGCCTGATGCCCTCAATAAGTTTTATGCACGTTTTGATGATCCAAACAGACCTGCTAGCACCAGACTCACCTCATCACCAGATGAAGAGCATCTCAGGGTGTCCGCAGCAGAAGTGAGAGGCAGTCTCAGAAAGATTAATCCTCATAAAGCAACCGGACCAGACAACATCCCAGGGAAAGTTCTGAAGGAATGTGCGGACCAGCTCTGTGAGGTGCTGGCTGACATCTTCACCACCTCACTTGCACTGGAGTCAGTTCCCACCTGCCTGAAGACCGCGACCATCATCCCAGTCCCAAAGAGCTCCACAGTGACTGGTCTGAATGACTATAGACCGGTGGCCCTCACCCCGATAGTCGCTAAATGTTTTGAGAAACTGGTCATGTCCCACATCAAGGCAACCGTCAACATCAATGAGGACCCTCATCAATACGCATACCGTGAGAACCGATCAACAGAGGACGCCATTTCTTCCGTGGTCCACACTGCTCTCACCCACCTGGATCAGAAAGACTCATACGTGCGTCTGCTCTTTGTGGACTTCACATCTGCCTTCAACACCATGATCCCCCAAACTCTGATAGACAAACTATCTACACTTGGACTAAGCCCCTCTATTTGTAACTGGATACTAGACTTCTTAACAGACAGACCACAGTCCGTGAAGATCCACAACTTCTCCTCCTCCACCATAACCCTCAGCACTGGCTCTCCTCAGGGATGTGTGCTGAGCCCCCTTCTGTTCACTCTGCTCACATATGATTGTACAGCCACACTTCCAGGCTGTCATATTGTTAAGTTTGCAGATGATACAGCGGTGGTGGGATGCATCACAAACAATGATGAGTCCAGCTACAGACAGGAGGTGGAACACCTGGAGAGCTGGTGCAAAGAGAATAATCTTCACATGAATGTGAAGAAGACAAAGGAGATGATTGTGGACTTCAGAAGGAACAAACACACCCATGCCCCACTGAAAATAGGTGGGTCTGCAGTGGAAGTGGTCTCCAGCTACAAATACTTGGGTGTACACATGAATGATAACCTCAGCTGGAGCAACAACACCACCAGCCTGATCAAGAAAGGTCATCAGAGACTCTACTTCCTCAGACGGCTGAGACGAGCCGGTCTGAGCAGCCCAGTTCTCACCTCGTTCTACAGGTGTGCAGTGGAGAGCATCCTGTGCTCCAGCATCAACGTGTGGCATGGAGGCTGCACAGTTGAAGAGAGGAAAGCTCTGCAGAGAGTGGTGAAGGCTGCACAGAAGTCTGTTGGAGTCAGTCTCCCCACCATCACAGACATTTACACCTCTAGATGCAGGAAAAGAGCCACCTGTATCATGAAAGACCTCACTCATCCAGCACACTCACTCTTTGCCCCACTCCCCTCAGGACGGAGGTTGAGGAGCATCAAGTGTAGAACCACTAGACTGAGGAACAGCTTCTACCCTGAGGCTGTTAGACTCATGAATAAATAAAAATAAAATTAAAATAAACACTGCAAAATATCACATCATGGTGATGCTGATATGTTTTCTTGTTGCTGTGTTCATCTGTGTTCATCTGTGACCATCTGCTCATACAAACTCATGTTCGTGCTGCTGTTTATTCCCACTATATTAGGCTTAGTGTATTACTAGTTGATGTTTTTCTTAGTTAGTTCTCGATGTTATTACTGTTTTTCTCTTTCATTTGTTGTTGGATGTAACTGGGACCTCGTGTACATAATCTCGTTTTCATCTCATGTACCACATGCGGTGCAAATGACAATAAAGACTCTCTGACTCTGACTCTGACTCTGCTGAGGCAGATGACTGCTTGTCATGAACCTGATTCTTCTGGAGGATTTTTCCTGCTAAAGGGAGTGTTTTCTTTCCACTATCACCTGTGCGTGTGTTGCTCAGGTTGGGAGTTTACAACAGAGTGGAAATGAAACACAATTTAATTCAATAACTTTTTGTCTCCTGTCCATCACAAGGACACATAGAGACAAACAAGGTTAACAAGCATTCTCATTCTCACCAGGGGACAATTTAGAGTTACTCTCTGGTTTCTGTCAGTGGGAGGAAACTGTGTAAACTCCCAGTCAGGATTCGATCCAGCAACCTTCTCACTGAGAGGCGGCATCTCTATTAACTACACCACAGTGTTGCCAATATGAAATTGCACAACTGGGCAAGCAAATCACCAACCTGCAGCTGCACGGTGTGATGCAGACAAATGGCCTCAGGCTTTTACACTCAAATTTTACTCTTGTTTTCCTCAGTAAGAAAACATTTTTTATATTGTAAAACTTTCCTTTGAGTTATGTTACTGTATTGTAGAAGTTAAGGTATTATTTAAAAATAAAAATAAATCAGTTCTTTGTAATGTTCATAATATTCAGGAGAAACAGCTGCACTGTACCTTCAAATAATTGATTTTGCTAGTTTTGTCTAGTTTAAAGAACTTCTGCTTTCATTCCCAAAGCCGTTTCTTTTTTCTTCTGCGTGCCCACATGAATGTGCACCTAAATAAAGACGTCACACAAATGAGCACCTGATAATAAATTACTCAAATAAGTTGCAAAGATTTTCTGAAAGTTCTTCCCTGAAGACAAAAAGCAAATAACTGAAGGAACATATGACACGAGGATGAAAATGCAGTAGAAAAAAAAAAAACCTGTAGATGTTCATTACCACCAAAGGCAAGAAGATATGGCTGCTCAGGAAATAATTGAACCAAGTAAAACTCAAGCTGCTTTTCAAAGAAAAAAAAAGTGAAATGCAAAATGTGATTGTATCAGCTGCAGGGCAGACTATCAGCTGCCTTGGTGTATAATTTATTTGGTAACTAATTAGGTTAGTGACCAATTTTGTGGAGCCTGTCTGAGTGAGTCACCGGGGAGTCGGTCCCAGCCTCCACAGACCTGATGCTGAGCTGTCTCCCCCCATTCCACCCCTTTCTCCCCTCCATGATGACAGCAGCAGCAGAGATAAGAAGAATGGGGAGTCAAACTGTCTTTTACTTTAGGTGTTGCTGCAGGGTAGGTCACATCAGACAGCACCAGGACACGTTGGGCCTAATGAGCCACAACAGATGGAAAAACATCATTAATGCTGACCTGATGTTTGAGTCTCAGGGGAAAATTACTGATGAGAAAAAATCTGAAGCTGGCATCGATTGCACGACGAGGAAAGGCTGAAGCAAAGCAGCTTGTGTTTAATTCACCCAAACAAATCCAACGCATGCAGGAAACCATTAATATTCCAAATTAAACAGAGGGGAGGAGATGTTTTAAAATATATATTTTTAGGTTCATCTTCTTCTAATTTTTGTTTAAAAATCATAACACTGGATCAAATGTCTTATCTGGGGAAAAAATTAATGAATGCAACTTTGATTAAAACATTGCAGACCATTGTCATCAAATGTGTCTGTTAGCAAACAACCTCATGAACTGCTGGACAAATTTGACTTAAACTTTTAAAAAGTGCAAAACTCTACACGGCAAAAAAGATTTTCAAGAAAGTTTAAAAAAAACTTTTTATAGACATTTTTTACTTTTCATTTTTCTTCCGAAAAATATTCTTAACAAGCAAGTTTTGCACAAGAAATTTAAGCTAATTTTAAGAATATATGTCTAAGATTTTCTCAACAAAATATTTCAGCTCATCTGGCGCTTTATTTACCAGTTACAGGGTACTATAGTTTGGTTGAAATTCCAAAAATAATTATTACTATTTTTCCTATTTAAAGAATCTCAATTTAAGAAATGTAATGACACTTAAGTTAGAAATAATTACTGTTATAATGTTTCACACAATAGGAGGTCTTACAAGAACAAAAACTGCAAGACTCAAAGCACATGGTAAACATGAAATACAGGTGCTGATCATAAAATTAGAATATCATGAAAATGTTTATTCATTTCAGTAATTCCAAATGTTGGCCAACTGAAAAGTATGAACATGAAAAGTATGAGCATGTGCAGCACTCAATAATTAGTTGGGGCTCCTTTTGTCTGGATTACTGCAGCAATGTGGCGTGGCATGGAGTCAATCAGTCTGTGGTACTGCTCAGGTGTTATGAGAGCCCAGGTTGCTCTGATAGTGGCCTTCAGCTCTTCTGAATTGTTGGGTCTTGTGGATCTCATCTTCTTCTTCACAATAGCCCATAGATTTTCTATGAGGTTAATGTCAGGCGAGTTTGCTGGCCAATTAAGAACAGGGATACCATGGTCCTTAAACCAGGTACTGGTAGTTTTGGCACTGTGTGCAGGTGCCAAGTCCTGTTGGAAAATGAAATCTGAATCTCCATAAAGTTGGTCAGCAGCAGGAAGCATGAAGTTCTCTAAAACTTCCTGGTAGACAGTTGCATTGACCTTGGACCTCAGAAAACACAATGGACCAACACCAGCAGATGACATGGCACCCCAAACCATCACTGACTGTGGAAACTTGACACTGGACCTCAAGCAACATGGATTCTGTGCCTCTCCTCTTCCTCCAGACTCTGGGACCCTGATTTCCAAAGGAAATGCAAAATTTAGTTTAATCAGAGAACATAACTTTGAACCACTCAGCAGCAGTCCCAGACGAGACGATTCTGATGCTGTCTCTTGTTCAAGAGTGGCTTGACACAAGGAATGCGACAGCTGAAACCCAGGTCTTGCTTACATCTGTGTGTGGTGGTTCTTGAAGCACTGACTTCAGCTGCAGTTCACTCTTTGAGAATCTCCCTCACATTTTGGAATGAGTTTTGTTTCACTATCTTCTCCGGGGTGCACTTATCTCTATTGCTTGTAAACTTTTTTCTACCACATCGTTTCCTTCCCTTCACCTCTTGATTAATGTGCTTGGACATAGAGCTCTGTAACAGCCAGCCTCTTTAGCAATGACCTTTTGTGTCTTGCCCTCCTTGTGCAAGGTGTTGTAAAGGATTATGAGGAGGTCAATATTAATACTGACCTCTTTACCTTAATTAATTTACTCATTCAGATTGAATAGTAATTTCACGGATTCTTTCTTTTTCAGTTTACCCAATATTTCTGTGATCTTTATGATGGATAAATAAATAAAGCCATTAAGTGACAGAGACGTTAACTTAGTTTGATATGTCAAAGACACTACCATTTATTTAAAATAAATCAACTAAATTAACACCGTTACACTTGATTGACATGATTTCACTTTCTTTCAATTTAACACGTCAGCACAGTTAAATTACAACACAACAGACATAAATACTGGATGTTAACATATTTAGTCTGAGGGCTCTATGACTTAAAAATAGTTACCAGCTTAGAAATGGAGATGGAGAAATTTAAGAAGGAGAGGTTAAAGGAGGAAGTTATTTATCTTGAGGGTAACCAGAAATGACACTTTCCATCCGACTTCTGCTAAATCCAGGTACGTTTGTAAACAGCTCTTTACCTTCGACGACGAGTCTGATAAAGAGATGACACCAGCCTTTCAGATGCACAGAGTCCTTCAGGCCCAGCACGTCCGAGCCGGTCCTCGTTTACGTTTTCAACGTCTCCTGGGATCCGCATCAACCATCAGAAAATATGTCAGCTACTGACCTCTGACTTCAAGATAACTATTCCAGGAAGGAATAACAAAGTTTGAGCTTACGCTCAGGGGCGGATCTACTGGGGTGGCATGGGGTGGCAGTTGCCACCCCAACAGAGAGCCTTGCCACCCTGTTTGCCACCCCAGCTGTACATTACAAACGTGAAACTCTTTTTTCTGACAACATTGAATGCAGCACAATGTACCGGTAGTGATGTGGTCCACACTCCTTACCAGTTGGTGGCGGTAATGCACACCTATAGTTTTTTGCCAACCTCCATTAAACTCATCAAGAAGAAGCATTGTTTACAACCGAGTTCTGACTGAGTGCCGGCGGGAAGTGAGAAATGAAATGAAAAGAAGACTGAACACAGCAGTACGAGAGGAAACAGGTAAAAAAAGTATTAAATATGTCCCTTTTGGAAAAGTAATTGCAGTAGTAGGCAGAAATTGAAATTGTTTTCTCTGTTCGGTTAGCTGTGGTGGCTTTCTTGAATTGTGCTGGATATAAAAGTTAATCAGTTGATTATTTCCTGAGCGCTTCAGTGGCTCACGAGATATTTTGCTAAAGCTACTGACAAACGCACACATTTTGGGCCTCTGCAGCAGGCGAGAATAAAACGCTGTGAAGGGTGGAGAAGTAAACTCAGAGCCTTGAGTTCCTACTGAAACTCCAGATTGGTGTTTTTAATTAAAGTTAGTTGAGCGAACACTTTGTGGAGTCATGAGGCTGTGTGGGACGATGTGAACCCACCCGATGACTCACAACTTCACCGATTTTATTCTAAAAACCAAACCTTGCACTCTGTTGATGCAAACATAATTACACCATCAAAAACATGCAGGCTCTCACTTTTGGTATTTGTGCAATTTTAACCTTTTGAAATATTTAGCTTAGGTGTTGTGTTCATTTCAGCTGTTGTTCTGCTTCGGCTCCTTTCAGCTCCTTTTAGCTTCGTTCATATTTTTTCTGCTCCTTTCAACTTATTTCTTCAAATTTTGGCTTTTTATTCTCATTTCAGCATCTTTCTGCTGAATTCAGCCTTTTCAGCTACTTTTTTTTGTTGTTGTTAATTTGAGCCTTTTTACTACTATTATTTGGTTGCTGTTTCACCTTTTGATTCTTAAACATTATTTCAACTTTTTAAGCTAATTTAAACTTATTTCTGCAAATTTAAACTCTTTGTTTTAGCCTTTTTAGCTACTTTTATTATTTTTTTGTTGCTTATTTTGTTTTGTTTTTCTGTTAATTTCAGTTTACGGTAATTTTTGCAAATTTCAGATTTTTTTGGGTAATAATTTCTGCCTCTCTCTGCCTTATTCTCTATAACTTATTCTGCTCATTGCTGCTACTTTTCTGGTTCATTCAGCTTTTCTACACAGTTTTTCTGCTTTCAGAAAGTATCAGCTGTTCAAATTCAGCTCACATCAACAGGTTAGTGATTAAATATTTTAACCTGGTTTAGGATTCTTCAGCAGTTTTTAGCTAAAATCCTTCAGCGACAAGGATTCACACTGCATTTTCACAGGAAATGACATTTAAGTAGTTTATGTATCCTGCAGAGTAACCGTTGCTGCACAATAGCTGAAAATGTTTAATATTCTTATTATGATTAAACATTGTGAAAGAACAATTGTGACAAACTATTATGCTCTAAATCCCTTTAATGGTCCGCTGCTGAAAGTAAAGTGAATCTGTTTGGCCAGTTTTGTTTATTTGTCTGTAACATGAGCAAAATACATGAACCAATAAACTGATTTTAATGAAACTCTCAGAAAATAAACATTGGATCCAAATATCGGACAATCAATACTTTTTGAGTCAACCAAATTCAAGATGGCCACCACAACACAAAAATGTCAACACCAAAATGACTCTAACAGTCAGCTGTACAGATGTTGAGCTACATTTAGTGGCTTCATCAGATGTGGTATGAATTCAGAGGAGCCATGGAGGAGGACCTTCGATGGGCCTCGAGGAGGTTCTGAACCGTTCAGTGACTCAGGAAAAGAAAATTGTGTCAGGCTGTGCTTGGCTGCTGATTCTGAATTTGAGAATCCACTTTATCCAGTCACCATGTCCACCTTGAGGAGGCAGACTAGAAGACTCGGAGGAGTCCTTCCCCATGGCTCAGGTGTTTAAGGGTAGCTCCATGGTGGCAGGGTGCCAGGGCTTGATGAGATCTCAGCCTCCCCTGTTAGTTTACGCCAGGGTTTTGGAAAGGAGGCTCGTGGCAGTGTGGCTATTATCTGGGTGGTTCAACCGTGGGCCAGATAGTCACCCTTACAGGTCAAGGTGGTCATAAGAGGACCTGAAGGAGACTTGTTCTGAGGCACTCTATGGAGGATGCTGAGGGAGTATGGGTTGTGAAGGTCACTGTCCCTGTAGAACCACAGCAGGAGCAGAGTTGAGATCACTGGTGCAGGTTGGATTCTGCCAGGGTTGTCCCTAGTTTCCGCTCCAGTTTGTGGTGTTCATAAACAGGATCTTCAGGCTTGGTTGGGGAGCATAGGGGGTCTGGTTTGGGAACTTCAGTGTCTCTTTGAACTTTTTGCAGACTATATTTTTCTGTTGGTGTCTGGGTTCTGACCGTCAGCAAACTGATGCAGCACAAGGACAAGTGGAGGCAGCTAGGATGGGAGTCAGCTCCTCTACATCGAAGACCATGGCTCTCAACCAGATGGTGGAATGTGCCCTCTGAACTGGGAGCAGGTCTTTGCTTCTGATGAAGGAGTTCAAGCAATTGAGAGTTTTATTTCTACATGATGGCAGGATGGAGCGGGAGATGGATTGACAGATCAGGAACTCATCTTCAGTAATGAGGGTGTTGCTTTGATCTGTCATGGTGAAAAATGAGTTCATTTGAAAGATAAAGCTCTGGATTTACCAGTTTGTTTACATTCCAACTCTAACCTGTGGTCATGAGATTTGGATCAGGACCAAAAGAACAAAATCCTGGATATAAGCAGCTGAAATAAGCTTCCATCACTTGGTGGCCAGGCTGTGTGGCCAGAACTTACTTGATTGACTATTTGGCCTGGGAAAACATTGGGATTCCCCAGGAGCTGGAGAAGGTCACTTTGGGTTTTCCTCCTGGACCTGTTGCCTTCATGGCCTGACCACAGATTAGCAGCAGCAAAAGGGTGAATACTGTAGATGGATGACTAAATGCCATCCTTTTTTTTAAAGCAACACATGATTTTAATTTAAAACAGGCATGACAGGTGACAGCTGAAATGCTTTTCTCCAATGAATGGCTTTGTTTCTGTTTTGTCACTGGTGCTCAAAACCCTTTTACTGTCAAATACATACATGTCAAACTGTTTTTCATTTGTTGATGATTGACATCTTGAAAGCAGAGACATCTAATTGTAACATTTCTGAGTAGTGTCAGGTTATTTTGGTTCAGAAATATTGAGTTTACTGTATATCTCATTCAGCCACACATTTATAGTGACTGCCACACATGGCTCATGTGGTCCCTCTGCAGTGGCTCTCTGTAGTGCTGACCAAGAGTAACACGTAAATGTACAATACTCATATTTATATCTGCAGAAGAGTGTTTATTTTTAGTTATTTCCTGCTCCAGTTTTATGAACTATGAGAGTAAAACTTCTGTGACAGAAGGATACTCAAGAAAAAGAAATCAACACATTCTGGGTAGTCACGTCCTGAGTCTAACTTCAGCCTCACAGTGTGAACTTTCTAAAATCCACCAGAAAATCAAACATTTTAACACATTTGAGGCGAGTTGCAAGTTTAGTTGTGCAAACACATCACAGATTAGTATATACTGTATATATATATATATATATATATATATATATATATATATATATATATATATATATATATATATATATATATATATATATATATATATATATATATATATATATATATATATATATATATATATATATATATATATATATATATATATATATATATATATATATATATATATATATATATATATATATATATATATATATATATATAT
>JBBPBX010067060.1:0-14861 GCA_038048925.1 Garcialebias charrua
TTCTGGAAGGAGTGAAAGTTTGTCAGCATGTCTTTGTCTCCATGACTGTGACTAGTTGGAGATGAGAAGTCTTCAGCAGGCTGCAGGGAGGGGAACCAGCTGGCACACAAGATGTGGACAGAACCGTCGGCCGGTCATGATTTAGAGCTAACCCTCACAGACTGACCGTGTCGTAGATTTATCCTGCCACTTCCAGTCATTTAAAGGAGGAGTAGTAAGTCAGAAACTTCTACAGGTTCATTTGGACCCAAAGCTCGTCTCTGGCTCGGTGTTCTGGCAGGACGAGGTCCAGGTGACCCGACTGTCCCGGATCCATCTGATCCAAACCATGAGACGGGAGTCATGGACAGATGGTTGCCATGGAGACCATGGATGCGAGCCGTACGGATCGCTGAGACCTGCCGGTCCTGGCAGTACCTGCTCCACTTCCAGTTGTTGATTATTACTGACATCTGAAGGATATACATCATCAAATGTGTTTTTATATCTAAAATGACAAATTAGTTAAGTTTCTCATTTCCTCACCTGTTGGTCTCCCCTGACCTTCTCAATGTTCAGACTCTGGTTTTCTCTCCATCTGTCGTGTTAATCCAACCATCTCCTCTGGCTTGTTTTAGTTCTGGGGTTGAAGCGACAGATTTTTAATCTCATTACCTGCCGGATGAGTTCTCTTTGGGTTCTTTTGTTTAGAATCGTGACTGAGAAGTTGTCAAATTGGTAGTGAAAGTGTTTTTTTTTTTATATAAATGCCGACGGAGCTGAGGTTTTAGGATCAGTTTGAGCAGATCTCTGTTCTGACGCCCGTCCTGGTTTAAGGAAACCCTGTGATGATGGCTCCTCTAATCATTTGTATTTGCTATATAATACAATTATAGTGCCACATTTAATTTATTGTATAGATGTTTGGGGAATTGCGTGTAAAACTAGGCCAGTTTTTATTTTACAGAAAAGATCAATAAGAATTATTACAAGAAAGCATTACTGTCATCCATCTATTATTTTATTTTATCATTTGAAATTATTGAAGTTCTATGATTTGGTTGACTACAATATTCTTTTAGTATTGTTTAAAGCTCAGAACTACACGCTACCTCCAAACATTCAAACTAATTTTTTTAAAAGGAAAAGTACTTATAATCTTAAGGGAATGGACATTTTTGTAAAGCCACAGTACAGGACTAGTTTGAAGGGTCGGTCTACTTTAATTCAGGGTATAAGTCTGTGGAATGGTTTGGAAAATGATGGTAAAATAGTAAAGACAATGCTTATGTTCAAGAAAATGATTAAGACAAAATTTTGGAAAAGATGCATATAAATTAGTTTATCTCAAATTTACTATATATATGGAAAATTGTGATTAGTTATTTATGATGTTATATTATTTATATCATTGTTGTTTGAATTGATATTTTGAGTTAATTTTGTTTTCAAGAAGGGGCAGATACGATAAGATTATTTTCTTCTTCTGCCACCTTTCATTTTATGTATTGTTTACTTTCATTATGTGGTTTTGTAAATCGTTTTTTGTGTTGTAAATATGAAATGAAAAACAAAAAACATTTGTGTTGAAAGCTATCTGCTGCTCACAGTCGAGCACTGAACTAAAGAGCCGACAGTCTCCACAGATTCACTGTTAAACACAGAAACACGGCTGGACTCCCCGTTAGAACACAAACATTTATTTAAATCATACCAAAAAAAAACAAAAAACATCTGGTTCCTTTCTGGAACTTTTTCCAATCAGCACATCTCAGAAGAAAAAAAAAAATGCTTAATTCTGCTCCTGATCACAAACTGAAGGACTCAAGAAGTGGTTCTGTGGTCTTCAACAACAAAAATACTTTACTGGTGCATGAAAAGCCGGTGGTCACGGCGTGGGCAGAAAGATGTAAAACCATGTGGAGCTGCTTCTCCAGATGTTGAGCTGCTTCTCCAGATGTTGAGCAGCTTCTCCAGATGTTGAGCAGCTTCCAGGTGCAGCTCAACAAGTGCCAGCAGGTTGTTTCCAGGAGTTAGACTTCCCCGTCACTCAGAAAATGTCTTTTGTTGTTTTCCTGCAGAAAGTCTGACGTCTTCCCGCCCGGCTCTGAGGGAACATCTCAGAACGGACTTCTGAAAACCACCACCAGCTTTGGGAATAAAACCCGGCCCTTTCCAGACGAGTGCAAATAAATCAAAAACAACGGAGGTCTGTAAAATGATATCATTCGATTCTGTTCAGTTTGGCTTTGAGACGTTTCAAATCCAAGGAAGTGACTCAGAGACGTTTGGACCAAACAGAACTTTAGAAATGGAGCGAAACGTTTTTCACTCCAAACAACAGAAACATCCATCAATGTTTTTTTATTTACGCACAAACCGGCAGCAGGATTAACAATTCTGACTCCGGCGCCGAAAAGATTTTCCTTTCTGCTGCTCCAGTGTGTAAATGATGGTTTGACCCAAGAATCTGAGCAGAACTCCCCCTCGGTGCAGAAACTCGTCGTCATCCCTCCGAGCTGCAGAGGAAACAGAAACCTGTGGGTTCACCTGCTGCTTTTTATTTTTATTTTATTTTATTTTTTTACATTTTTGGGCTCTAGTGGCCTTTATTGTAGAGGATGGGCGAAACGGGTAGAGAGGGGAGAGACATTGCAGAAATAGCTCGTCGGGACCGGGACACGAACCCGCGACGCCTGCAGCGAGGCCCAGCCTCAGAACATGTGCAGCGTGCTTATCCCCCACACCAAAGCAGCGGTACATGGTTCACCTGCTGCATCAGACTTGACATCATTTCCTCCACCGGGAGACCTTTGATTTGTTTTATTGCTTCATTTGTTTTCTGCTGAAAGTTCCCAGAACCTTTTCTCGTTCCTCAATAATCTGAGAGTGAACACTTCCAGCAGAACTCGTTAAGAAGTTTAACGATCATATTTAAAGTTTCTCAAGACTCCCCACAACCCGGAGCAGAGTCTCTGCCTCAGGTGAGAAGGTCCTGGCTGCAGACTGTAGCACGGTGTCAGTCCCGGAAGTGGTTATTGCACTCCGGAAATGAAGGGGGCGCTACTGGCGCACTGGCGCTATTAATAATAATTATGTGATATAGTTAAGTTCAGTGAACTAAATGGATACACATTAAAACAATACAGGATTATTGAGTAAGAGTAACTTAATATTGTTAATTTATTTTTATGTATGAAAACAACGTTAAATTAAAGTGATGTGGTTACGTTCAGTGAACTAAATTAATTCACATTAATGCAATACAAGATTGCTGGGTAAGGTTAACTTGATTTGGTAGTTATTCCCAATTTAGTTTAGTTTGTCAAATTAAAATCATGGTGAAAATTGTAAATGAACTGTTAACTGAGGGGCGGGGAAATCACAACTTTTCAAAACAGCACTTTATTAAGAACTACTAATAAAATCAGTGAGTTTTACAAAAATACTCAAAATCATAAAAATCCTTTAAACATTAAACCTCAAATTAAACATACTGCAGCTCTTGTACCATTTAGAGTCTCGTAACATTAAAGACCGTGTAAAGTAAATTTCAATGTGTGGTTTTAGTATGTCACATGGCATAAATATGTGTTATTAATCACCCATGTAAATCTGACTGATTAAAAACATTGTTTACCTTATCAAATTAAGTCTCAAAAATAATGAAAAAACATAATTTTCCCCTTGTCTAAGACGCTGGGGGCGTGTCAGCGCGTGGGCGTGGTTTCAGCGCAGTACTGCCCCCGTGTCCTGCACCCTGAAGATGTTCGCGAAGGCCTGCAGCCAAAGCCGGTAGTTACTGCTCGGACACGCTCCGCGCCAACCCGGCCTCCTCATCCTGGAGCTCTGCCACCTCTAGGATGAGCTCCCACCGTGCGCAGCTCGTGTGTCAGACGCAGACTCCCCTGCTCGGACACGCTCCGCGCCGTGGTCTAATTTATACGGCTGAAGCTGCAGGGGGTGGGGCTGAAGACCGCGTGACGAAACCCGGTCACATTTAAAACACGCCTAAAAAATCCTGAAACAGAAATATCTTTATACAGTTTGCTCTATAACTCCAAAATTAATTGAGCTACAATTTTGAGACTTTTTACTCATTTACAAGATTACAATTATGACATTTATAATGTTTATTGAAGAAAATATTGAAATTCACTTTACACGGTCTTTAAGGGCCAGTTTACACGGCGCGTATTTTGAGTGTAACCGCTACTTTCTCTTTGCGACTTTGCTTATCGCCTACACGACGCTGCTGGCCCCCCTCGATGACACCGATACTTTTCTGACCCTGCTCTCAAGGTGGAAGTTTTTCGCAGACCCCCCGCTGATAATGTAAACATCTCCCGTGGAGCTTTTGTGTCAACCACATGCGCGCAGCCCGCATGCGCGTGGACAGTCTGACATTTCACGTGTCACGTTGCAAAATATAACAGTTTAACAATAATAAACAGTATTTATGTTGGCGTGGGAGATGTAAATTTATCTGAACTACAGTATCTATCTGGACTCGTTACATTTTTTAAACAGTGCGTAACGTGCTGTGAAAATGAAGACACCAGGTTTATTTTTTATTTATTTATTTATTCAGCACCAAAGTTTAAACACAAACACTGAGAATTAAACTGAACACACTATTAAAACACGTGAACCGAACTGTAACTACGTTAATGAACTGGACTCTTGCTGTGTGTTCATCTGGACCCATCAGAACCGCCGAACCGTCTGCCTGTTTGTTGGAACGACAGCTTCTCCACCTGGCAGAAATAAATAAATAAATAAATAAAAACTCAGTTGTTGTGTGATCAAAGTAAACACAAGCAAACATTATATTAAGAACGTTGATTTACCTGCTGTAAGTCAGCTGTATCACGGAGTAAAGTCCGGTTCTGGTCCACAGTCCACTCAGCGGTTCTGGTTCTGGTCCACAGTCTCAGCGTCTAGTGTGCAGCTTGTTAGATGAAGCGGGTCCCACTGACTCAAATCTGTTGACTCTTATCCAAATTCCAGCTTTAACTTGTTGTTAACTTGTTGACAACAACTTGTAGTTAGCTGATTTTAGCCAGAGAGGAAAACAAGACGAGGCAGCTGGTCTGTTTACCTCAGGCAGCGCATGCGTAGTAGTGAAGGTTCCAAAAATCACAGCGCCATCTAAAGGCCCAGCATGGTAACTACAGTGAAATCATGAGGACGGGGGGTTGGAGGGGGAGAGAGTCGTATCCACAGAATTCGACAGTGTCAACGCAAAACTTTTCACCTAATTAACATACCCAAAACATCCGTTTCCCCCACACAGTGTCCGTGTAAACAGGGCCTTAGTTTCAGTCTGGCTTCAGATCTGGGCGTAGCTGCATCACCGCTACACTCAGACCTTAAAGCTGGGGTATGTAAGATTGTAATGTAGTCTGTAACTTTTCAAACAATATATTTTTAACATATTTCTTCACTCTGTCACTATCTACTGGCAAACTGATGTTAGACAAAGTAATCTCTGAAAAAAACTATAGTCCCCTTGCTTCTCTATCAGCATTTATAAAAACACTGAAAACACAGAGTGACCAGGACAATGACAGCCAATAAAAACAAAGTTTGTAACCAGCCAATAAAAACCGAGCTTGAATTCGAATCAGCCAATAAAAACAGAGCTTGAATTTGAATTTTAACAGACCACAAGGGGGCAGTGCCATATATGGCTCTGAGGAGGAGGGATCAGAATGCTTTGCTTGTTGAAATTTTTTCTAAGTGCTGATGTTCTACAGAAACTGCAGACTCCACCTTTAATGACATCATCAGCGCTGTCGACAACAAACCGTACTGTGGTTCTGCGTTTGTTGACTCCGTGAACCATAAATTACTTCTAGACAGGCCAAGGGACATAAGACTCTCTGAAAGCTCCGTTACTGTTCAGATCGTCTACAGTCAATGAGGGTCTTCTGTCTGTTTCCCTGTTCCAATCTAATGGTGTCCCACAAGGAAATGTTCTGGGGCCTACTCTTTTCCAAATTTATACCAATAGCATTCCCCTGGCAGGTGATTCTCATATGAACTTATAAATAGATGGTAAATGGACTGTACTTCTATAGCACTTTTTTTATCTTATCAGGATGCTCAAATCTCTTTACAACAATCTGTGCCTCATGTACCCGTTCACACAGCACTCTACTAGATACAAAGAATAATCAGTGCTTTATCACATTCATACACCGATGGGACACACATCAAAGGCAATGAGGGGTTCAATGTCTTACCCAGGGACACTTTGGCATGTGACATGCTGCTGGAATTGAACCCCCAACTCTTGCATTGGAGGATGACTGCTCTAACCACTCAGCCACAGCCACCACAAAGTGAAATAAAACACGTTTTGATTGTAATTAGTCTGATTAGTTTTCATTTCCTGATATTTTGTTGTGAACCGATGCATTAATAATGAAAACTACAAAACTATAATATATATAAAATATAAAAATATGCTGATGACACCATCCTGACTGCTGCTCTGTCTTCATTGCAGCCCAGCTTCACTTTGATTCAACAGGTTACAGCTGGATTTTAACAGTAAACTAAATGTAATAAATACAAATTAAAGCATGTAAAATGCTTTTAAAATCTTCTGGAATTAAAAAATGCTCAAAATAAAATGTTTTTTTAGGTTTTATTTTTATTTTGCTGAGCTTCAAAAGTCTTTAAATTACACAGACAGAGATTTAATTTAGTGTTTTTTTTCAAACTGACTCTTGCTGAACAATAAACATCCAACATTGTTCAGGTTGGATGAAGCAGGAGTGGGAGGATGAAGCTGATCAGTTTGGTATTTTTATGGAGACAGTCGGCAGCTCCACATGAAAGAGGGGCAGATGTGTTGGGTTCAGATTTAAGGAGCAGGAGATAACTCCGTTATTTATTGTTGGAGAGGACGGGAGGGACCAGATCTTAAATCTCTCTGAGGATTAGATGTTTCCAGGGAGACGCCGTAAAACTCAACGTGGCAATGAAACAGAGATGAAGACCACAGGACCGACGGATCAGAACCCCAAGAGATAAAAGGATCAAATTAGGAGGATTTAGAGATGAAGAGCAGAGAACAGGAGGAGGAGGAGTGTTATAAAATATAAGAGTTTGAACTGAGGAACGCTGTCGGACCGAGACAATAAAACGAGCCTTTCTGACGTTTCCACCTCAACCTCCTGCAAAAAGAAATAAAAACATTTAATTTATCTCTTTCTGGAGGGAACAACATTTCCTTAATGTAATCCTTTGGTAAACTAATAATCTGATAACAAAGAAAAAAGTTCAACACCCGTTTAATTTCAAAATAAAGGCTTAAATAAAGGCTCATACAGACTCATGTTCGTGCTGCTGTTTAGAGTAATGTTTTTCTATGATATTAGTGCTTAGTGTATTTCTAGTTGTTTTTCTTAGTTCATATCCTAGATGTTATTACTGTTTTTATTTTACATTTTATTGTTGGATGTAACTGGGACCCTGTGTACATCATCTCGTTTCATCACCACATGTGGTGCAAATGACAATAAAGAATCTATGACTTTATTTTAGGATTTATTTTAAAGTTTATCTTATTGTTTGTAGGTTTTCAGTCCTACTCTGACTCTCTGGTTGTATTTTTCTTACCTTGTCAGTTTCTACCCTCAGATGTAGTTTCCTGCTTTGTTTGGACCTGGATCTGGTCCTCATGGGACCACTAAAGTCCAAAACCAAACCTGAGGAAAATCATCTTCCTCAGTTTTTTGGTTCTTTTTGATACAATACAACTTTATTTATGAAGCACTTTAAAAACAACACCATTGGCCGAACTGCTGTAATCGAACACATACGAGCATAAAAAACATCAAATCAACTGAAACCGACAAAGTAATAAACTGTTAAAATCATAAAACAGCAAACAGTAAAAACAATAAAACAAATGATGTAAAAACAGTAAAACCGCTTCAAAAACCGGTCTGTTCTTTAACTCTTTCACACAAGTTTGTTAAATAGTTTTTGATTAATTTCAGATGATTAAAGATTAAACGGTTTGATTTGTAAACAGAACACTTTTAATTTGAAAGGGTGGAGATGAGCATTAAATGAGCTGCTCTAAAGTCTCGCTGTTAAAGTGTTGTAATGTGAACAAAAGAGCTTGTTTGTCTCTTTAAACCTTTTCTTTAAGCTTGAGAAACTTTATAACCCTCTTCTTGGACCAGTGCCTGTCGAGAAGATTCTTTTCCACATTTCTGTGCGTCTGTTCGGAGGTTAAAGCCAAGTTCAAGCCTCCTTTCTGCCTTTCCTCTCTCAGCAGACGTTCTTCCTGCTGAGCTCCTCAGACTCAGCAGACGTCCAGCACAACAAACTGCGACGTCTCCACCGTCATACCTGGACTTTTTGGACAGTCTGGGGATTCTTGAAGTGATTAAGTGGAAGTTATGAAGTGTTTTTCAGCCCTTCCAGCTGCTGCTCAGAGCTTCAACATCTGCTGGTGTTTTAAATAATAAGAGTTGTTCCTAACAGTCAGCAGACAGAAGTAAACCACAGAACCACAAATTAAACGAAGACAAAATTACCATGGAATTAAAAAAACACCACAACAGGGTCAAAATGTCTCCAGAACACAAAACAGACGGGTTTTAAACTCCTTGATTTCAAAATAAAAGCTTTGACTAACTGAAATGGTCCTGTCTGCAGCGGAGGTCCGGACCGGGATGTGACCCGTTGGATGGTTCTTGTCCCTCCTCTTCAGTGAAGATCAGTCAGAGATGATGTTGGCTGTTGGACGACTCCGGGTCAGAACCTCCCTCCAGATCATCTGTGTCCTCCTGCTGCTGCGGCCTGCAGAGTCCAGAACCCGACCCAGCAGCAGAACCTGGATCCAAACGGGGCCGCGGCTGCAGCTGTCCCACTCAGGTAGGACCCATGACATCATAAATGTTTTAAAATGGTGCTGAGGAGGACGAACTGAACTGGGTCAGCGTTCAGGTTTCATCTCTTTAGCTATTTTAAATCCAAACATTCGGCTCGTTCAGGAACATCCGGCTGCAACTTTTAGTGTTTCCGTCATAAATTTAAAAAAAAACTCCATAAAAATGCATTAAAATCTTGTTTTAAAAGCTGCTTCAACAACCTTTTGATGCTACTTTTAGCTACTATTTTTATGTGCCTTTTCTAAAATAAGACAGATGAATGAATTAAATGTTTAGCAGTAATTTAATAGCTACAGTTCAGCTGAGTTTTAGCTTCTGTTCAGTTTGTTTTAACTCAACTTTTCAACAGATTTCAGCAGAGATTCGATTCAGTTCAGTTTATTTCTATAACTCCAAGTCACAACAAAAGTCGTCTCAGGACACTGAACAGAAACATTCAGACATTATAAAAGATGATTAGTAAAAGTTCTCTCTGTAAGGAAGCAGCAGATTGTGATGACGTGAAGATTCAACACAGTCTCCCATCCTGAGCAAGCACAAAGGAGACAGTGGAAAGGAAAAAAAACTTTCAACAGGAAGAAACCTCCAGCAGAACCAGGCTCAGGACGAGCGACCATCTGCTTCAACCAGCTGGGTTTGAGAGGACAGGAAGTAGAAACAAAGAGGACAGGAAGTAGAAACAAAGAGGACAGGAAGTAGAAACAAAGAGGACAGGAAGTAGAAACAAAGAGGACAGGAAGTAGAAACAAAGAGGACAGGAAGTAGAAACAAAGAGGACAGGAAGTAGAAACAAAGAGGACAGGAAGTAAGTAAGTAAAGTTTATTTATATAGCACTTTTTCATAGATAAAATCACAAAGTGCTGTACAACATATAAATAAAAGATTAAAATAGACAAAAGAATTACTGTAGTAACAGCTGATTAATCAAAACAATCAAAACACTAAATAAAAACATTTATCTAAAAGCTTGTCTGAATAAAAGTGTCTTGAGCTGCGTTTTAAAGGAATCAATAGAGACAGTCACACGAAGAGACAGGGGCAGGGCATTCCACAGCTGGGGGGCTACTAGCCTGGTTAAAACCACACCCTGTCCTTCACTTCGCTTCAGACTAGGGTCTGGCATTCCTCCCATTGAAAACGATTTCTCCGGTAGATTTTTGACCGGACCAATCAGAGAACAGAAGGCGGAGTTTTGTTAGTTTAGCCTGGCGAGGTCCAGGCTATCAGATAAATTGCTCAGAAACCACTCGGTGGATATTTTTTCTGCCACCAGTGTGTAATTATATGTCTTTAATTTACTGACTGTTGGCCTAGATGAAACATTTGAGATAAAATTCGATTTTTTATCATTTATTTTCGTAGCGCACCCGAGGCTGTTTGGAAAATGTCAAACCGAAACTATTTAAATCCAGCAGATTTGACCATTTCGTGAATTGATTTAGGAACTGTTAAGCTCAGGAACACTTCTGATATAACGTCAGCTAAGAAATATATTTTTTCTCAGCAGAGAAATAATAGTTTTTTACCTTGTTTTATTGAAAATTCCTTCGTGGCGGCAGCCATTTTGAATGACGACGTCAGTCGACGTCGTTCAAAACTCTGCCTTCTGTTCTCTGATTGGTCCGAACAAAAATCTACCGGAGAAATCCTTGTGGATGGGGGAAGTCCCAGACTGTGAAGTGAAGGGAAATGAGAATTGAGCGGAGCTGTGCAGGAAGGCGAGGGCCAGGCTAGGGGGCTACAGCCTGAAAGGAAAGGTCACCCCGGGTTTTAAACCGGGTCTTAGGGACCTTTAGAAGGTTCAATGCTGAAGAACGAAGGGTGCGGGATGGAGAATAAGGGATCAGCATTTCTGTGATGTACTGGGGGGCCTGTCCATTTAACGCTCTAAAAGTTAATACCAAAATTTTAAAATAAATTCTAAATTCAACAGGGAGCCAATGTAGATCATATAAAACCGGTGTGATGTGAGACCTTCTATTTGTTCCTGTTAAAAGCCTCGCATCAGCGTTCTGGACCAACTGGACATGAGCGACATCAGACTTATTAAAACAAGTAAAAAGGGAATTGCAGTAATCTAAACAGTAGAAACAAAGAGGACAGGAAGTAGAAACAGACAGACACAGAATGACAGGTCCAGATGAACTTTCTATTGGAGGAAATACAAAAAAACCTGGTTAATATATAAATAATTACAAATACAAACAGGAAGAGCAAGTGAAGAGAGCAGCAGACAGAGGACATGTGGTCAGTTTGTCCTCCAGCAGTATAAGTCTATAGCAGCAGAACTAAGGGACAACTCATGAAACCCAAGTCAACAATAACTATATGATTTATGAAAAAGGAAAGTGTTAATCCCAGTCTTCAAACTGGACAATGTGTCAGCCTCATGGACAGAAACTGGAAGCTGGTTCCGCAAGAGAGGAGCCTGATAACTGAAAGATCTTCCTCCCATTCTGCTGCTGGAAACTCTAGGAACCACAAGTAAACCTGCAGTCTGAGAGTGAAGTGCTCCGTTAGCAAAATATGGAGCAATAACCCTATGTTATTTTTCACCACTTTTATTGTCCGTCTAAACAGATCTCACTTGTAAATGAGTCTTTGAGGCTCAATGTGACTTATCTGTTTAAATAAAGGTTGAATGAATGAAAAATAAGTTCTGTAATATAAGATGGAGCTAGGTTGTTGAGAGCTTTGTAGGTTATTCAGCTCTTTGTATCATTACGCAGAATTATTTTTATGATAATATGACTCACTTTGAGATCATCGATGTGCAGCTTTTTAAATTAAAGAAATTTATGCACGTTTCCCATAACGGTAAGAATCGTATGATTTAAACAGTTTACAAAAACTGTTCCCAAAGGCACAAATTAAAAAGTTCAGTTTGGACCGTCAGCGTGTCAAGCTGCTTCATTCCTTCACTTTTTCTTCTACTTGGACCAGAAGAAAGCCGGGACGTAACGGAACTTGGGAGTTTTGCTTGCTGGAGACTCGTTAGCCATCGACAAACACAGCTTTTCCTCATTTTTAGAGACGATTGTGGTTTAACTGTACCTTATCCCACCCCTAGCACTAATATCACTAACATGTCCTGGCAAAGCTACGTGGATAACCTGATGGCCGATGGCAGCTGCCAGGACGCAGCCATTGTTGGGTACACAGACGCTAAATACGTCAGGGCATTGTTTGCTGGTGGTATCTTTGCCAACAAGACGCCTGGTGAAATCGGCGTGTTAATAGGAAAGGAGCGGGAGACAATCTTCACCGATTAGGTGACCTTAGGCAGTAAAAAGTGCTCAGTAATCAGAGACAGCCTCCTAGTTGACGGTGACTGGACAATGGACATGCGGACAAAGAGTCAAGCAGGGGAGCCAACATACAATATTTCTTTAGGCAAAGCAGTCAAAGCATTGGTTTTTGTCATGGGGAAGCAAGGTATCCATGGAGGGCAGCTCAACAAGAAAGCTTATTTGATGGCTGACTACCTGAGGAAGTCCGGATACTAAAGCAACCTGTACCCAGCTAGCAGCTCACCCTTACCACCTTGTTGCATTTCACAACACTTCCAGTATAGCATAGTTTATATACAGTATATTTTTTTTATTTTCCTACCCTACCTTTCTCCTCATTTATCCTTTTGTTGAGCTTTTGATTTTCTACATCTACCTTATAATGTTTTGCTAGTTTTGATACTTTGTTAAAAAAAACTGTATTTCTCTCTTGTGTTTTTTTATTGTCTATTGTTTAAGGGAATTCTACCATTGCTGTTCATCATTCTTTAGTTTGTAGCAGGTCGCTTTTGTAAATGAGTCCTCGAGGCTCAATGGCCCTCATGCACGAACCGTTCGTACGCACAGATTTGTTCTTAAACTGTGCTTACGAGTGTTTTAGGATCATTTGTGGCATCCAACAATGTTTTCGTATCCTACGATTTTCTTCAGATACGAACAAAATTTACGAGTGGTCCGGACCTGTCGTATAATTTAGGAGCGTCAGTCTGCTGTCATCCAGACGGATCTTCTGCACGAATAACTTCATATTTCGTTATTTAGAAAATATTTTGGGTTTAAAAAAATCACGCACCATAATTATTCTTGACAATAGGTTATTCTGTTTGAATTAGAATTATAATTTTAAGTTTAATTTGTCTGGTGTGTCGCGCAGGCCGTGCGCTCCCCTTGGTCATCAAAGCCGCTCCTCATATTAACACCCAGGTACATAAAATTCCCATACACCGCCGCAGAACAAGTACGAATTAAGACTGATCTTGTGCCAAACACCATCGGAGCAATTGATTATTATGGTCATCGCGCACCTCCTGCTCATCGCGCACCTCCTGCTCATCTCGGTGCGCGATGAGCAGGAGGTGCGCGCATCATTTGTGCTGCAAAACATGTTGGCACGCATCTTGCAGCGTGGCATTTATTGTCCATCCATCTCCTGACCACCTCCTGTCCGTGCTGCGGCGAGATGTTTGTTTGAAGCCATTTTCAGATCAAACCATTTATTCTTGATTTCTGATACTGTACGACCCACGGGAGACAAAACATATGCACTACAATATTAATATGATGTTAACTGTAGTTTCGAGACAATTTAAAATGCTTCTGTTGAAAAACACATCCGACACTTGCGGGGGGGTAGCGGTGCGCCACGGCTCTTCTGAATAAGTGAAACTATAATGTAACACAGTACACTAAAATTAAAGATATTTGACCATCCGACACTTGCGGGGGGGGGGGGGGGCAGCGGTGCGCCACGGCTCTTCTGAATAAGTGAAACTACACAGTTGTTTACACTAACATTAAAAATATTTGACCATCCGACACCTGCGGGGGGTGGGGGGGTAGCCACAGCGCGACTGAGAGCAGATCTCCGAACGCGTGAAGTTCCTCCTTTTACTTCATGAGTTTGAATGAATGGACACTTCCTGCTGTCTGACAGCAGGAAGCTGTGGCCTTATATGGTGTTTTGAGGGGTGGGAATTATGTAAATAACCTTCACGCGTGCACGCGCAGCTGTTTAGGACAGGTGGGATTCATTAAATTTACGCACTGCATTTACACACGTTTCCTCAGGATAGAAGACTTTGTTGAATCTGACGTGGCATGTTCGTACGAACGCTTTGTACGAACAAAAGTAAGAGAAATTTAGGATAAAAATACGAACATTTTCGTGCATGAGGGCCAATGAGATTTACCTGACTAAATAAAGGTTGAATGAATGAATGAATTTCTTGACTTCCTGAGAGTGCCTGAGGTTCTAAACCCAGAACCGTGGATTCTGTGACCCGGCTCAGCCTGGAGTGACACCTTCAGCTGGTTCAGGTTCAGGAGGATTAAAAAACAATGCTTTTCACACAACTCCACCTCCTCCTTTATTCAGGGTTCTCCCCTGAGGGCCCCGTTTGCTCCGTGAGAATCGGACCTCCTGCTGTTTGGTCGGCGGCTTTCCACGCTCTGGAGGAAGATCTCGCCAAGTCCTTCAGATTTCTTGTTTGTGTGTTGATGGAAACGGTAGCAGCTCGGTGGTTTTCGGGCCACGAGGGGAAGCGGTGAACTCGTTTAACGAGAGTCGATGTGGATTTCTCGCTGCGTTCGTCACTGCAGGATCTACAGTTTGGATTTTACGAGTCAGAAACTCAAGACGGGAAAAAAACATACAACCTTCTCACTCCTCCCAAAGCAACGGATTTACTGCACGTATCTGACGCTCCGTTCTGTTTGTTGGAGCGTCAAACAGACTGAAGGTGCATGGATACGTCTCACATCAGTCCAGCTGTTGGAAGCAGGACAAAGTTTCAGGTTCTGATTCTTCTGGAAGAAGAGTTCAAGGTGGAAGGACCCGTTGGATATTTCAGTTGTAACATTTCCTCAGCTCTGCCGTTTGTTGTTTCAGGACCAGGACAAGAGTTGGTCTGATGAAGGTCCTCCTCCTCCTCCTCCTCCTCCTCCTCCTCCTCC